>JBBPBX010014099.1:0-23282 GCA_038048925.1 Garcialebias charrua | reverse complement strand
TCATGTAAACAACCCCCCCCCCCCACAAAGACAGCCTACCTTTATTAGTCTTCAGTCCAGTCCTCCACATGTGCTCAGATTCTGCTAGACTTCCAAAGGCTCGAGGACCGAACACACCAGAGACGGACTTTGCGTAGGCCTCGTTTTGGTTTTTACAGTAACCACACAAGTAGTCGTTTCCATCAGCAGAACGCCACCTGGAAAGAGCAGTTAGTTGCAGCCTCCTCATCAAGTCACATGCAGACGTCATACTTACCTTCCATTGATGAAAGTGCAGGCCTTGTTCGGTGCTTCAGCATCGTTAACCGGCACAGCATTCAGGTGGCAAGTGATGTAGAGCTGCAAGGGTAAAGACAGTTAAAAGCAGTTTTAAAAGTTGTGAATTCTAGTGCAAGACGACACCCCCACCTGATTATGGTCATCGTTATGAAACTTGAAGGCTTCAATGGTCAGCTGCAGCTTGTCCTCGTGAAGTCTGGATAAGAAGTGGGCCTTTGAGTCTGGAAGCTGAGAGTCAACCAGGCACCTTTAGAAAGACAATGAGTTCAAACAAACTTGAGTAACCGGTCATCAGGGTATACCAACTAGACAAATAGAATTAAGAGGAACAATAAGTCCAAAGTTTCAGACGTCAGCCCAGTTCTTACCCATCTTCAATGAACATGTATTTAGGATCAGAGTAGATATCTGGCTGGAGCGTGGCCACACAGCTGCTCAGAAACACCCTGAGCCCCATGTGGTGTCCGACTTGCACAGAGGCCTCCAGGTTGATGGGTTCTCCGAGGTAGAACATATTGGAACCCCTTTCATACATCCAGTCATCTGGAAGGAACAGCAGTGAGCAGAAGTTACAGCGCAACGGTCGTAGAAGTAGAAACCAACTCACCTGACATGATCTTCAGGTTAAACTCCAAGGTTTCCACTGCAGACTGAGTTGACGTGAAGGGAATCCAGGTTGGCATGAGGGAAGAACTGGACAGGCTGTACTTCCTGAGGGGAAAGAAGCACCGGAGTCCATTTCAGGGTATCTGAACTGGTTAAAACAAAAACAAACAAAAAAATTCGGGGAAAAAGAAAAAACCAGACCTTTCATAATGACACTCGACTGGAATTACAGCCTCATCCATGCGAACAATTCCAGAAGGAGATTCCATGGGAGAGTAGATGAGGAGGTTTGTGTAGACCAGGGAGTCAGCAGTCATCTACAAAACCATTAGAAGCAGAAGTTATAGTTTAAAAATATATACATTAAATAAAATTAAAAGCCAAAAGGAGATAAGTTACCCAATGCCTCATGCCACAGTCATCTAGTCCAACAAGAATCCTGTACTCTTCTGGCGACGTAGGCTCAGCCCTGCAGAAGTCATTGTTCTCCACACCGAGGTGCAGCTGGTGGCTGTCAACAGGAGCTCCGACTGCAAACATGTCGGCTGCGATCACAACCTCCAGAGAGTCTGGGTGGCAGATCACAGTGACCGTGTTCACCTGCTGCGACTTTTCCAGCTGCTGCTGCTGCTGGGCCACATTATGAGAAGGCCTCTGTGGAGGATGGGCCCTCTGTAAAGAATCAGCATGCTGGTGGAAGAGCGCTTGGGAAAAGGCAAGAGATGAACCAGTCAGACAGATCCCTAAAAGGACGCTGATCCAAAGCCTCAAAGTCTCCATGAGGTCTCAAACTGCAGCAGCTACCAGATTCAGACTGCAAGTGTTTCCTTCAGAGCCACAAGACAGTGACTGAGGTAGCACAGGGGTGCAATTTAAACCCTGCAGAGCCACACCTGAGTGCAATCATCTAATCAGCTGCTAGTTGGCTCCACACTCTCTGAGGCCACTTTCAGCTCAGTTCAGACAAGAAACACATCAAACATGCGCACGATTTTATTTTTCTGTTTTAAATGCCACAAATGAAGACAAAGCTTCCTTTGATATAGTTTTGTGTATAAAAACATGTTAGTGACTTTTTCAGCTAAATAGCTTATAATTAGTCCATTAGGATGCAATTTTACAGTCACTATAGATATAGCTTTGTTTCTGATTTTAAACCTGGTGGTTGTTTAAAAAAACCAAAAAACTTACATTTTATTCTAATAACTGCTGCTCTTATTGTTAAAAAAAAAACCTCACCATTTTGTCATGTTTTATTTTTATATTACTTTAAGTTATGAAATACCAATGTTTCACACCAAGCTGGAAACATAAAATAAAATACAGCACGTGGAATAGAAACTCAAGGAATTTAAATAATTTCACTTTGTCCAAAATCTAAAGTTAGGACAAACGATTGATTTTAACTTATTTTTTAACTTCTATAAAGTGGACGAGTTTGCAACAGTAAAGTCCCATATTTATTTATTTAGTTTTTTTTTTAAAGTGACAGGTTTTTGTGCATCATTTTATATTTTTTATCCTTGTGCCTTGACTAAAGAGCTTTATCTGGATTAAACAGTTGATTAGAAATAAATACTAACACCATTCCACTTTATTGCTGTTCATCAGACAGAACATGTGACTGATCATCTTTACTTGTTTGACTTTATAAAGTAAGAGCTTGGATATATATAAAAAAGTGAGTGATTGATGTTAAACCATTAATGTTGGAGCATAATAAGGCTTTGATTGGTCCAATTTCATAAATTCTGAAGTTTGACTTCAACGTTCAGAAAAGGTGCATCAGATTAAACACAGGACATGACTTCACCGTCTGCTTTGAAGCTTCTCTTCCTGCTCTGAGGTGAAGAACAATACAGGTCCTTCTCAAAAACTTAGCATATTGTGATAAAGGTAATTATTTTCCATAATGTAATGATAAAAATGAAACTTTCATATATTTTAGATTCATTGCACACCAACTGAAATATTTCAGGTCTTTTATTGTTTTAATACTGATGATTCTGGCATACAGCTCATGAAAACCCAAAATTCCTGTCCCAAAAAATTAACATATCATGAAAAGGTTCTCTAGACGAGCTATTATCCTAATCATCAGAATCAACGAATTAACTCTAAACACCTGCAAAAGATTCCTGAGGATTTTAAAAACTCCCAGCCTGGTTCATTACTCAAAACCGCAATCATGGGTAAGACTGCCGACCTGACTGCTGTCCAGAAGGCCATCATTGACACCCTCAAGCAAGAGGGTAAGACACAGAAATAAATTTCTGAATGAATAGGCTGTTAAGAGTGCTGTATCAAGGCACCTCAGTGGGAAGTCTGTGGAAAGGGAAAAGTGTGGCAAAAAATGTTGCACAATGAGAAGAGGTGACCGGACCCTGAAGAAGATTGTGGAGAAGGGCCGATTCCAGAGCCACCGTGCATAGGCGTGTGCAAGAAATGGGCTACAGGTGCCACATTCCCCAGGTCAAGCCACTTTGGAACCAGCAACAGCGGCAGAAGCGCCTGACCTGGGCTACAGAGAAGCAGCACTGGACTGTTGCTCAGTGGTCCAAAGTACTTTTTTCAGATGAAAGCAAAGTTTGCATGTCATTCAGAAATCAAGGTGCCAGAGTCTGGAGGAAGACTGGGGAGAAGGAAATGCCAAAATGCCAGAAGTCCAGTGTCAAGTACCCACAGTCAGTGATGGTCTGGGGTGCCATGTCAGCTGCTGGTGTTGGTCCACTGTGTTTTATCAAGGGCAGGGTCAATGCAGCTAGCTATCAGGAGATTTTGGAGCACTTCATGCTTCCATCTGCTGAAAAGCTTTATGGAGATGAAGATTTCATTTTTCAGCACGACCTGGCACCTGCTCACAGTGCCAAAACCACTGGTAAATGGTTTACTTACCATGGTATTACTGTGCTCAGTTGGCCTGCCAACTCTCCTGACCTGAACCCCATAGAGAATCTGTGGGATATTGTGAAGAGAAAGTTGAGAGAGGTAAGACCCAACACTCTGGATGAGCTTAAGGCCACTATCGAAACATCCTGGGCCTCCATAACACCTCAGCAGTGCCACAGGCTGATTGCCTCCATGCCACGCCGCATTGAAGCAGTCATTTCTGCAAAAGGATTCCAGACCAAGTATTGAGTGCATAACTGAACATAATTATTTGAAGGTTGACTTTTTTGTATTAAAAACACTTTTCTTTTATTGGTCGGATGAAATATGCTAATTTTTTGAGACAGGAATTTTTGGTTTTCATGAACTGTTTGCCAAAAATCAGTATTAAAATAAAAGACCTGAAATATTTCAGTTGGTGTGCAATGAATCTAAAATATATGGAAGTTTCATTTTTATCATTACATTATGGAAAATAATGACCTTTATCACAATTTGCAAATTTTTTAAGGACCTGTATATATATAGACTGAGTGGAGGGGAAGAGGGTGGGGGGTGTCCAGAACCTCTCACAAGACAGAGCAGAGCTGAGGACGACCATGACCATGAGCTCTGACATGTTCTGTTTTATAAACTCAAAAACCATGAAGACAAATCCAGTTTATCTGCTGCTTTTGGTGCAGATCTCTGAGGTTAAGAATCAAACTGTGTCCTGATGCTTGCAGGTTCACGTGCACACAGCTAAGTCCTCTGAGCCTCATTATCTGAATGTTTTTTCCTTATTTTATTTATTTTATTTTATTGAATGAAGCAAATATAACAAACACAACAAGAAATAACAGCAGAACAAGGCATACAATGAAATAAAATAAGACAAGTTACCAGGGAAAAAAATAAAATAGAAAAAAATAATAAAATGCAGTCTTACTATCAGCATACACAATTAAGTATTATTTATACATTGTGACCATGCTGACAATGTTCTAACAGCCTTACGGTTTGCACAGTGTTCAATGTCTTTTATATAAGTTTCAAAGTCCTTAAACACACAAAAATCGTCCTTTTCTTTGAGAATTTACATTTATGTATATAGTACTTAGCAAAAATTAAGAGTAAGTTAATAATAAAGACTTCTTTTTCATGTTCATTGTCATTTGCAAAAAAAACCAGGATAATGTGTTCATAAATTTGATAATCTTTACATAGGTGAGTTGTTATGAAATGGGTCAAGTCCTTCCAGAAAATCTTAGTAAATGAGCAATACCAAAAGAGATGTGGTACAGGTTCAGGGAGAGAGGTACAGAATGAACATTGTGTATCGATATCTTTTTTTATATCTGCTTAAAAAATGCTTTACAGGGTAAAACTTATGAAGAATTTTGAAGGAGATTTCTTTAATTTTATTTGTAACAAAAAATTTGTGTGGTAAACTCCAAATTCCTTTCCAGTTAGCATTATTAACAAATTGCTTCCAGTAAGAAATGACATGTGGTTTTGTAGCAATTTCACTTTGAAAAAGTAACCTGTTTTATGATATTTCAAATCAACCCAAATGTTTAATGTTTTATCATATTTTCTGGGTAAGTGAAAGATAGGCACAGCTGTTTAGAAAAATTCACACAACAGACTTACTTAAAAATAATGATGTCATTTATTAAAGAAGTCTGTGACAGAAAAAAGGAAACAACAAAAACAAAATATACAGTTGTACATCACCTCAGATGTACAAGTCACACACAAACTGTTTTTTTGCTAGGGAAAAATATGTGTCAGTCTAACCCTGCCACAAAAGAAACAGTAAAACATACAAGGCATTGATGAAATACATTATCCCTCACCTGGACACAAACTGGGAGAGCCTTCACAGTTTGGCGGGAATACACATCAACGCAGCCAAGCATCTGATCAGGACCACGGCAGACTCTCAAAGACTGAGTGCGCTACTTATCATTTATACCTTGAAGTGTGCGTGTGTGCGTGCGTGCGTGTGTTATGTGTGATGCACTCACTCTCATCTGAGCAAAGCGGTCAGGTCAGTTTGCCCTCAACTGAAACCACAACTCATCCCTATCTGAGCTGTGCTCCATCTCCAACTTTACTCCCTTTTTTAGAAGAACTGCAGGCCTGGAGTGGGAAGGGTTTATGTTTATTGAATTTGTTCATTTTTATTTTTTTTTTACAAAAGAAACAATACAAGACAATCCCATAAATGATAATGTACAAAATATAAAAAAATGAAAGGTAGCAGAAAGAAGAATAAATCTTATTATATCTGCCCCTTTTTTCCAACAATCAGATTAAACAATAATAATCTTCAACCAACAGTACAAAATGACTAACTCTTTCTAATTTTCTAACTAATACAATACACATTACGCTATTTCATATATATTTTTTAACACATTCGTTTTGATCATTTTCTTAAATGTAAACATTGACTTGGCATTTTTAACTACATTCTCCAAGCCATTCCATAATCTAATTCCCTGGATTGAGGTAGAACGTCCCTTCAAACTAGTTCTGAATTGTGGTTTTACAAACATCTCTGTCCCCTTAAGATTATAACAACTTTGTCTTTTAACAAAATGCATTTGGATATTTAAAGGTAATGCATTATTTTGAGCCCTATACATAACTGATAAAATATTATAGTCTACCAAATCATGGAACTTCAATAACTTCAGTTGATAAAATAATGTACTTGATGGATGACAGTAATGTTTTCTAGTGATAATTCTTACAGCTCTTTTCTGTAATACAAAAATAGGCTTTGTGATTGTTTTACACGCTTTCCCCCAAACATCAATACAATAGATTAAGTGTGGAACAATGATTGTGTTATACAACAAATACAGAGCTTTATCATTCAATAGGTCTCTGACTTTGTACAGTACTGCAATCGATTTAGCTATTTTTATTCTTACAGAATTTATGTGTTGTTTCCATGTCAGTTTGTCATCAATAATAACACCCAAAAACTTCACCTCACTCACTCTACAAATCTCAACACCCTCAATTTTGAGTGGAACATCAACAGTTTTCTTTTTATTACTGAATATCATGTAATTAGTTTTTTCTAGATTTAATGATAATTTATTTATTTTAAACCAAGTTTGTATCTTGACAAATTCTGTCTTTATCAATTCCAACATTTGTTCTATATCTTCACCTAAACAGAAAAATGTGGTATCATCAGCAAAAAGTACACATTTAAGGAGTCCTGACACATTTACCAAGTCATTCACATATAAAATAAATAGCTTTGGTCCAAGTACAGAGCCTTGGGGAACTCCACATGTGATATTACAGAGGTCAGATCTTACATCATTTATTTGTACAAATTATTTCCTATCTTTCAAGTAGCTACACAGCAAATTTTGCAGTGTTAAATCAACTCAAATAGAGTCAAATTTGACACTGTTCCAGAGTGTATTTGGTCCCAATCAGAATTGGTGTTAAATTAACTCTTTCATAAGAGTTGAAAATCCAGTGTTAAATTAACTCTACATTGAGCAACTTTTTAACTCAGATAGTGTCATTTGAAATGTACTCTTATAAGAGTTGAAAATCCAGTGTTAAATTAACTCTACATTGAGCAACTTTATTGTAGTAACATAATGGGGGGTAAGGTATTTAAACACTTACAGGGCCACCATTATTGTAATAATATAGGACTTACTGGTCAGTTTACTGAATTACCTATATTTTAGATGCGCAGGTCTGAGCAGACTTTATCTGCACAAACTTGCCACCAATTCGCGAGTTCATCCTTTTTCCGGTATTAAATTGCTTTAACTGTGACTAGACAAAATGTAACTTCACAAAGACTTCAACTTATGTTGGTCTACCAGAAAATAGACCTTTTATTGAAATAATCACAAAATTACAATAAACATTTGTATCGATATTAGCTCTGATTTACTAACTACGTTGACAAGAATTCAAATTAAAACAAACAGACAGTTAGGAACTTTACTGTTGGCACATTACTTAATTTCTTAATAGCTTAGGAAAAATAAGAAATAGGAGGAATGAAAGCTAAGTTAACGGAAGTTAATTATTTTGAAAAGGCAGGGTGACACTTTCCCATACAGGTCCGGCTGTACTTCCGAGCGTTCAGCATACAAACAACGCCTCTTTACCTGGTGACGATAGTCCCTTGGAGATGAGGGCTGAGAAGTTTGTGGACACTACCAGACTGTGTGGTCCAGCTCACGTCCAGTCGACTTCCGTGTATGGCTGGTTTAGACGAACGGGAGCACGCTTTCTCCCGGCAGGAACAGAGCCAAGCGCACTGACTTATTTTCAAAATAAAACTTCGGAAAACAAATTCTTTCATAAAATGAGTGAGTGGGTTACAGTAAGCTTTACTGTAACACCAGCTGAAACGTGGGTCTAATTGACACAATGATTGGAACGTCTCCAGCTTTTTCCAGAGAAGAAACCAAGTTCTTAGGAAGTTCTTCCCTCCGACTCCAAAGAAAATGCAGGAAAAGTCCCTTTATAGGGGAGGCGGGGTCTTCCCACCTCCTCGATGACTATTGGCTGGTTTAACAAAATAAAAGATGGAAGTTTGATTCCATAGGCCGAAAGTCTCTTGACGGACAACAGGAAAACTGTTTACATAAACAGCCAGATGGACTGGCCTGTTGAGTCTAGCTTGAAGACAAAACAGAGAAGGAAGTGAACAGCTTTTACCCTGACTCATGTCCTAGATTTCAGAGCACACTTGTATTGTAGAATAAACCAGCAGAAGGGTCAAACTCATGCAAGTAACAGATCATCATTAAATGACAAAATATACTGTAGATCAATTCTGAATTAACACACATTAAAGAGAAAGTTCAATCTGATTAATTAGTGTCCATTAATTCAAAATAATTGTAACAAATATAAGTGTCCACTCGTCTCCTTGAGGGCTTCAAGAAAGTGTAACACTTAGAGTTTCAAAGAGATGCAGAGAGGTGTACTTGAAGGTCAAGCCCAAAATATCAGATATGAGGTGTTCCACTACAGTCCCCCTTTTTGGAAATCATCGCCTGTCCTTGGAGATGAGTTCCAACACGAAAAGATACCACCGAATGTCTCTGACCTCTATGTAATCCAGCAAGTGGAGAAAAAAAAAAAGTAAAAAAAAAAGTTCAAAATTATACTCCCATAATGTTTTTGGAAATTCCATACTGTTCGTAGGTAATCCCATTGCGGTAAGCTTTCAATCCTTTGGAAAACATAGTCTGTTAACCCATGGAAAACTGAGTCTGTGATCCTTTGGAAAACAAAGTCTTATAATCCACAACGGTAAATCCACAACGATGGGGGTTATTGATTTCATCAGCAAGAATGGATTTTAATCAGCATGTAGAGGGGATCCCTCGATTGAAGCAGAGGAGGCGGCCCTTGGATGAAGGTTGAAGACCAACGTTGGATCAGCAGGTCCCCACATCGAAGGTTGCAGGCTGGATGGCTTCCAGTCGGTGCCACCCTGGTTCAATGTGTCATGCAATTATGTGGTTTTAGGTGGGCTTATGATTGGGATTTTACATTAGGCCCTACCTATATGCACCTGGTATGTAAGCTATCATGGATTAGATCAGCTACAATTACCAATTAAGGGGTGGATCAATGCTGTAAAAATCAGATATAGGGATCTATACCTATAGAAATGTGGAGGGCTTCTGTAACGAAGGCCTCTTCTTTCAAACTATTCCTCCATTCATTATTTAGTTTAGGTTAAACTAAAATAAAAAAATGAAAACTAGTTTGGTCTAAATGTCTGTTGTCTTTTAGACGAACGACGCAAGATTTGGTATTCCCTATAAATTTTGAAGTCTATGGCGAGACTCATCAAAATGAATAGATCTAGAATAGAAACGATCGAATCGGTCCTACCTAAATGATTGGGAGATCAGTGTAGATTATAGTACCTGAAGTAGTATTGATCTACAATGACTCTTCAAAGATTGAGATCTTTAACAAAATGAACAGCATGTTGTAGGGCTGTGCGATATGACGATATATATCGTGGGGACGATAGAAACGTGTCTATCGTGCTACTTTCCTTCTATCGTCTCTATCGTGATAAATAAGAATAAAAAAATAACTGTCGCAAATAAGCTTCATATTGTGGTTTTGCGAGATGACGGCGCGGCTTTATGTTTGACGCACGCGCGGGTTTGCGACACATGCTTTACGTGGTTAAACTCGAGAGCAACAGAGACGCAGGCGCATGAAGCCGGTGTCTCAACCATAGATCTCAACAAGGAGAAAACAGCTGCACAGGCAGCCCAAGAAGAATAACTTTTACCAAAAAGAGGGGGAAGCTCACCTTGTTAGCTTCCATTATTTCGCTCCGCTGAAACTCGGAGACAAAATGGGTCCAGAGGACACGAACCCAGAGTCCAACCGAGTCCGAACTCGGGTCCAGTTAACCAATACAAAACAGACCAGAGACACAACAGAACCGCAATCAAACGCAACGTTTTCTCTTTTCTGTTTCTTGCTTTGTTTACTCAAACTTCAGAGCGGATTTCTTCTTCGTGAGTTTCATTAGCAGCTGTTGTTTTACCGCCACCTGCAGGAAAAATTTGGACCAAAGTAGAAAAGGAGTTGTTTGTTTGTTTGTTTGTTAGTTTATTCATTTTATAAAATGAAATACAACAATTAACGTATTCATAATAGAAAAAAAATAATAAAATGAAAGGTAGCAGATGAAGAATAAATCTTATTAAATCTGCTCCTTATTCATCTAATAACAGTTCAAACAATATTTTCTATAATAACAAAATAAGTAAATAACTCAGTCAATTTTCAATTCACATATATCACACATTAAATTAGATTCATTTATATTTTTTTAGCAATTCATTTTTTACCAGTTTCTTAAATACAAGGAATGATTTGGCTTCCTTAACATTTGTCATTTGGCATTAAGTCATTCCATAATCGTACTCCTTGAATTAAGGTAGATCTTAGGTAGATCTAGTTTCTACTTTGGTCCAAATTTCCTTGTTCTTTTTGTTCACATTCTTATAAATGTAACTATCTGTAGTAAAATAATAAAATAAAAAAACTTTGGTCCAAATTTTTGCTGTACACACACACACACACACACATCGTGTTGTATATATCGTGATATATATCGTTATTGTGATATAAAAAAGTCCATATCGTGATATATGATTTTTTCCATATCGCCCAGCCCTAGCATGTTGGCATAGTTAAATCCATTTAAGTCTTCAACTAACATTAATCAAAACCTCTTTTGGCTGGGAGTGTTCAGAAAACAATAACAACTTCAATAACACAAAAGTAGCAATTAAGCAACTAAAAACGTTTCACTACGTCAAACTCACTCTGGTCGTCAGATTCCAACGTGTCACACACAAGAAAAACAGTTCTTAGCTTTATAACCGATGTCAATTAAATCCTGCAGATTTAAACGGTTGTTAAGGTTAGTTTTTTGTTGTGGGTTTTATGCTTAGCGTTTCTAAGTTCTAGTTGGAACGGTTTCTTTTCGCAACTAGTATAGTTTAAACTGTTTAGTTTATTTACTATCCTGTGCTTGGACGACCTTATTTTCCCATGAAGTCTGTGAGTTTGCGAGATCTTTGTCGTTTGTGGGGTTATTGAAATCTTTGTCCTTGACATGGGCATGACCTAACATCACCCCCCTGTGGTCATGGGGGACCACGCGCACAGGTGTGGACGTCCGTCCATGGGCACGAGTTAGGATGCCATTGTCTAGTTTAGGCTGTTTGTGCAGTATATTGGGAGCCTTGTACAGGAACCTTATAGGTTTCGGCCAACGTATCTCTGTACGTTTACCTCGTTCTGCGTAATTCAGGTGTGTCACAACTGTTGGCGCAGTCGCAAGTGTGTCTGACTGGTCAGACTGCGACGGGTCACTGTCGTTGTGATGTACGCCTCCCCACTTCATGACTGAAGAGGTGCTCTTTGAGTCCGTAAGAACTATGTCATCTCTGCGTAGTTCTAGATTCAAATGCTCTTGAACCAAGGTTTCATTGAAAGCTTGGCTGATGGCTGAATTATCTGTCCCAGAGGATAGCACAGCGTTCACGGTGTGTGATCCTTGGATCTCTATACCGTCCTCTACCTGTGGTAGGAAGTGTGAGATTGCCCCCCTTTTGTTTGAGGAGGGGTCCTCAAAATCTGTAACAATGGAGTCCAAGTGACTGTCAACGTGTTGTAGACTGTCACTTTGTGGGCTCAGATGTCCTTGAACCAAGACTTCACTGAAAGCTTGGCTGTTTGCCGAATTACCTGTCCCATAGGACAGTACAGCGTCATCGGTGTGGGACCCTTGGATCTCCACACCTTCTTCTACCGGTGGTAGGTAGTGTTCAGTGAGTGCTGAAGGTGTCAGCTCGCAGAGGAGGTTCTCGTGATGGGCCAGAGTCTGGTCCACCTGTTGAGTCTCCTCTGTCTCACCTGTATTTGGAGGTTCACTTACCGGGCTAGTGGTCTCGGTTGGGGAATCCCATGTGACCTCAGCGGTACCTGTTGTTAGACAGTCAGTGTCCTGACCTTGGGGAGGCACCTCGATTGGCAGTGGACTGCTCACTGTGGCCCACATTGTCTGATTGCCATAATTTATAATCGCTTCAAAGCGATTTATAAAATCTTGGCCAACCACAAATGGAGTCTGGAGTGAGTCACGTTCAGACACATACACCGGGTGGTATAGTGACATTTCGCCAATCTGCATGTGAACCATGGCTATTAGGGTTGTTCTCGTCTTTGCGAGGCCCTGTTGCTCACCATAAGTGTATTTCACAAAGGGTATTTGCCTGTCAACATCGTTAGCGGCGGTCCTTAGCTCCTCAAACAGTTCGGCTGACATGATAGACACGTCTGAGCCGCAAACCAGGAGTGCTTCTTGCGCGAGGACCCCTTCCAATGTGAGTGGCAGGTAAGCTCTCTTAGCTATCCCCCTTTTTATAAAGTTACACAGAAACCGTTTAGGTTTTTTCACACGTTTCTGTGTACGTGTGACTCTGTCTGTGTAATCTTCGTCGCTGTCAGCATCATGATGGCTGTCTGCCTCATGACCTTCAGGATGTGGATTTTCAGCAATTTGTTTGCTGTCAGCATCTTGATTTTCAGGACGCTGATCATCAGCAATTTGTTTGCTGTCAGCATCTTTGTCAATGTTGACGCTGTTGTCGTCAACTGTGTGCACTGAGTTGTTGCAAAAGGCAGTGTTGCGCGTCGCTTCGTCAGGTTGAACAACGTTGTTTGTGTTATCATCAAGGACAACGTCACACGTTGTGTCAGCTTGGTCAACCACTGTAACATTCAATTCATTTGACAAACAACTTACCACCTCAGTCTCTTCCGCGCGCAGAGGCGTCGTTTCCTTAATCTGGAGCATGTGTGACTCTTTGCATGTCTCGAACTGTGCAGTTCGAGGGGCAGGGGCAGGAGGGCCGCTTCTCGTGGGTACATGTTGGGACTGACCATTTTTCAAAGGGTCACGGCTCTCAGACATCAACTTCTCTCGAAGTTCACCCACTGTGAGACCTAGGTGAGAACCTTCTTGTTTCGATCTGAACCATCCTGGTTCACCTAGAGAGCGAACACCTACCTTGTGTGGTTCTCTGCTCATCTCAGGGTTTTCAACCTGAGGTGAAAGAGGAGCAGAACTCCCTGTGAACCGATCAGAGTCATTGTTCCAGCTGGATACATACTGTTGTTTGTTATCATGAAAAACCTGTTTACTTTCGCACTCTGTAGGAGAGGGAACCTCTTCTATTTTCTGCGAGTGGGATGTGACCTTTTGACCTGGGCACACCTCTGATGGTGTCCTGGGTTGTATCCTTGTCTCAAAAACCCACGCAGCGTAATCTTTTATCTTTTCCATGCTGTCCTTTTTGCAATCAAACGTTAAGCGAACACATTTCATTTGGAAAGGCATGAGATGCGTAGTGAAAAGACGTTTAAACTCCTCATCTTCCTCTAAGCCAGGGACAATTTTGTCCCCGGAGTAGGCCGAGAGGAGCCTGTCGTAGAACGACAGGGGACTTTCCCACGTATCCTGATGGACGTTCCATGCAGCCAAGTAATTAGCATACGATGAAGCAGATTCTCCCACTTTGCGACAAATACGGGCAGGAATCCCAAGGCTCCATCTAGGATAGATAGGAGAGGAGGCCCCCTCAGTTGGTGCACGTGTTTGAACGTCCATCTTTGTACTGATTTTCTGTGAAAAATCAAGTAAAGTGGGTCTTATTTCACAGTGTGCAGTCTCACCATGTGATGCCTGTGGTAGTCAACATGGTGTCCAAGATGTGAAATCAAATAAAAATCAGTGATCTTTATTAATATGTCGACCTGTGACAAGGTCAAACAAAATCGGACATTGTTGTGTGATCTTTGTGAAAATCAAGACAAGAGATGCCTCATGTATGTTATTTTAAACTTGCAGTTTAAAAGAACTGGGACAGACAGCTTGTTTTGCACAGAATTGATGATAAAAGTGTCAAGTTTTATCAAAAAGCAGACATGTCTGTATTACTTCTGTGTAACCGTTCTGCCATCAACATTTGATTTTCTGCGAAAATCAAATCAAAGGAAGCTGTGAGTACAATATTTCAAATTGTTCCCCATTTAAAACAGGAACGTTCAACATGTACAAATTACAGGAAGACTGCGTCTTCTTTTTTTTTAATATTTTAATTTTTATTTTTTTTTTGCAAAATCAACTAAATACATGTACAAATCAAACCACTGTGAAAAACAAAAACTCACAAAATAAAATAAATCAGAACCAGAACCAAAACAAAACAAAAACAAAAAACAACAACAACAACAATCCGGATTTTTTTTCTAACATCATTTTACAAGTATTCATTCATCAAACAGCTGTATTTACATTGTTGTGTGTGCCACATCGAAATTGGGTCCATTTCTCCCATTGTTTATCATATTTAAGACCTTTCAGTCTAAGATTATTTGTGATTTTTTCCATTATTGAAATTTCCTCCACAATCCTCATCCACTCTTCTTGGTTAGGTGGATCTGGCTTCAACCATCTTTTTGTTATTGCCTTTTTACTAGCAGCCAGGATTACCTTTGTCAAAAATGTAATGAATATTGTGGGGTAAGGTATTTAAACACTTACTGGACCACCATTATTGTAGATGCGCAGGTCTGAGCAGACTTTTATCTGCACAAACTTGCCACCAATTCGCGAGTTCTTCCTTTTTCCGGTATTAAATTGCTTTACTGTAATTAGGAAAAATGTAACTTTACGAGAGACTTCAACTTATGTTGGTCTACCAGAAAATAGACCTTTTATTGAAACTATCACAAAAATTACATTAAACATTTGTATCGATATTAGCTCTGATTTAATAACTACGTTGACAAGAATTCACATTAAAATCAAACAGACAGTTAGGAACTTTTCTGTTGGTACATTTACTTGACAGATTAATAGCTTATGAAAAATAAGAAATAGGAGGAAGGAATAAGTGAAAGCTAAGTTAACTGAAGTTGGTTATTTTGAACCAGACTGGGTGACACCTTTTTCCCCACACGAGCAGACTGCTGGGCTCCCGCACGCTCAAACACACCACGACTCGTTACCTGTTGACGGTTCGTCTCTTGGAGATAAGAGTGGAGAAGTTTGTGGACACACACGTGGATGAGTTTGTCCACCGGCCGTCCAGTTGGAACTTCAGCGTGTGTGGCTGATTCACGATACGAGGAAACTCGCCTCCCTCGGCAGGAAACAACGGTCAAGCGCACAGACTGATTTTTCAAAATAAAACTTCAGAAAACAAATTCTTCCAGAAGATGAGTGAGTGAGTTACAGTAAGCTTTACTGTGACTCCAGCTGAAACGTGGGTCTAGTTGACCAATGACCGGAACGTCTCCAGCTTTCCCAGAGGAGGAAACCAGTTGAGTTAGTTCTCTCCCAAGCACTAAAGCAAAAATGCAGGAAATGACCTTTATATGGGAGGCGGGGTCTCCCCAACCTCCTTAATAACTATTGGCTGGTTTTAACAAAATAAGAGATGGGTTTTCATCTCATAGGCAGAACTGTCTCTATGGACAACAGGAAAACTGTTTACAAAATCGGCCAGATGGCCTGCTTGTGAGCACAGAGAATATTATGGCTAACTTCATAGACAAAACAGAGAAGGAAGCTGAACAGCTAACAGTTTACCCTGAACTGTGTCTTAGAATCAGAGCCTGCTTGCTCTGCAGAAATAAAACCAGAAAGGTCAAACTCATGCAAGTAACAGATCATCATTAAAATGACAAAATATACTGTAGATCAATTCTGAATTAACACACATTAAAAAGAAAGTTCAATCTGATTAATTAGTGTCCATTAATTCATAATAATTGTAAAAATATAAGTGTCCACTCGTCTCCTTGAGGGCTTCAAGAAGGTGTAGCACTGAGAGTTTCAGAGAGATGTGGAGAGGCCCACATCCCATACGGACATGAGGGTGCTATATCCCTACAGTCCCCCTTTTTGGAAATCATCGCCTGTCCTTGGAGATGAGTTCCAACACGAAAGGATACCACCGAATGTCTCTGACCTCTATGTAATCCAGCAAGTGGAAAAAAAAAAGTCAAAAAAGTTCAAAATTATACTCCCATAATGTTTTTGGAAATTCCATACTGTTCGTAGGTAATCCCATTGCGGTAAGCTTTCAATCCTTTGGAAAACATAGTCTGTTAACCCATGGAAAACTGAGTCTGTGATCCCTTGGAAAACAAAGTCTTATAATCCACAACGGTAAATCCACAACGATGGGGGTTATTGATTTCATCAGCAAGAATGGTTTTTAATCAGCATGTAGAGGGGATCCCTCGATTGAAGCAGAGGAGGCGGCCTTGGATGAAGGTTGAAGACCAACGTTGGATCAGCAGGTCCCCACATCGAAGGTTGCAGGCTGGATGGCTTCCAGTCGGTGCCACCCTGGTTCAATGTGTCATGCAATTATGTGGTTTTAGGTGGGCTTATGATAGGGATTCTACATTAAGCCTTACCTATATGCACCTGGTATGTAAGCTATCATGGATTAGATCAGCTAAAATTACCAATTAAGGGGTGGATCAATGCTGTAAAAATCAGATATAGGGATCTATACCTATAGAAATGTGGAGGGCTTCTGTAACGAAGGCCTCTTCATTCAAACTATTCCTCCATTCATTATTTAGTTTAGGTTAAACTAAAATAAAAAAATGAAACTAGTTTGGTCTAAATGTCTGTTGTCTTTTAGACGAACGACGCAAGATTTGGTATTCCCTATAAATTTTGAAGTCTATGGCGAGACTCATCAAAATGAATAGATCTAGAATAGAAACGATCGAATCGGTCCTACCTAAATGATTGGGAGATCAGTGTAGATTATAGTACCTTAAGTAGTATTGATCTACAATGACTCTTCAAAGATTGAGATCTTTAACAAAATGAACAGCATGTTGGCATAGTTAAATCCATTTAAGTCTTCAACTAACATTAATCAAAACCTCTTTTGGCTGGGAGTGTTCAGAAAACAATAACAACTTCAATAACACAAAAGTAGCAATTAAGCAACTAAAAACAACGTTTCACTACGTCAAACTCACTCTGGTCGTCAGATTCCAACGTGTCACACACAAGAAAAACAGTTCTTAGCTTTATAACCGATGTCAATTAAATCCTGCAGATTTAAACGGTTGTTAAGGTTAGTTTTTGTTGTGGGTTTTATGCTTAGCGTTTCTAAGTTCTAGTTGGAACGGTTTCTTTTCGCAACTAGTATAGTTTAAACTGTTTAGTTTATTTACTATCCTGTGCTTGGACGACCTTGTTTTCCCATGAAGTCTGTGAGTTTGCGAGATCTTTGTCGTTTGTGGGGTTATTGAAATCTTTGTCCTTGACATGGGCATGGCCTAACATCACCCCCCTGTGGTCATGAGGGACCACGCGCACGGGTGTGGACGTCCGTCCATGGGCACGAGTTAGGATGCCTTTGTTTAGTTTAAGCTGTTCGCGCAGTTTATTGGGAACCTTGTACAGGAACCTTATAGGTTTCGGCCAACGTATCTCTGTACGTTTACCTCTTTCTGCGTAATGCAGGTGTGTCACAACTGTCGGCGCCGTCGCAGGCGTGTCTCTGTCGTTGTGATGTATGTCTTCCCACTTCATGACTGAAGAGGTGCTCTTTGAGTCTGTCAGAACTATGTCATCGCTGAGTAGTTCCAGATTCAAATGCTCTTGAACCAAGGTTTCATTGAAAGCTTGGCTTATGGCTGAATTACCTGTCCCTGAGGACAGTACAGCGTTCTCGTGTGTGATCCTTGGATCTCTACACCGTCCTCTACCTGTGGTAGGAAGTGTGAGTCTGCCCCCCTTTTGTTTGAGGAGGGGTCCTCAAAATCTGTAACAATGGAGTCCAGTGACTGTCAGCGTGTTGTAGACTGTCACTTCCAGGACTCGGATGTCCTTGAACCAAGACTTCACTGCAATCTTGGCCGTATGCCGAATTACCTGTCCCACAGGACAGTACAGCGTCATCGGTGTGGGACCCTTGGATCTCCACACCCTCTTCTACCGGTGGTAGGTAGTGCTCAGTGAGTGCTGAAGGTGTCAGCTCGCAGAGGAGGTCCTCGTGATGGGCCAGAGTCTGGTCCAACTGTTGAGTCTCCTCTGTCTCACCTGTAGTTGAAGGTTCACTTACCGGGTCTGTGGTCTCGGTTGGGGAATCCCATGTGACCTCAGCGGTACCTGCTGTTAGACAGTCAGTGTCCTGACCTTGGGGAGGTACCACGATTGGCAGTGGACTGCTCACTGTGGCCCACATTGTCTGATTGCCATAATTTATAATCGCTTCAAAGCGATTAATAAAATCTTGGCCAACCACAAATGGAGTCTGGAGTGAGTCAAGTTCAGACACATATACCGGGTGGTATAGTGACATTCCGCCAATCTGCATGTGAACCATGGCTATTAGGGTTGTTCTCGTCTTTGCAAGGCCCTGTTACTCATGTAAAGGATTATGAGGAGGTCAATATTAATACTGACCTCTTTACCTTAATTAATTTACTTATTCAGATTGAATAGTAAATTCACGGATTCTTTTCTTTTTCAGTTTATCCAATATTTCTGTGATCTTTATGATGGATACATAAACAGAGCTATAGAGTGACAATGGACACGTTAACTTAGCTTGATATGTCAAAGAGACACTATCATTTATTTAAAATGAATCAACTAAATTAACACCATTACACTTGATTGACATGATTTCACTTTCTTTCAAATTAATACGTCAGCACACTTAAATTTAACACAACAGACTTCAATATTGGATGTTAACATATTTAGTCTGTGGGCTCTTCAGCTTAAAATAGTTTCCAGCTTAGATTGAGAGGGAAAAGAATAGGAGGAAAGATTTAAGAAGAATTGGGAGGTTAAGAGAGGAAGTTTATCTTGCATTTATGAAACCAGATGACACTCTTCCGTACGCGTCCAGCTAAGATATCATCACACCTCCAGCAAGCAAACAGCGGCTCCTTTACCTTAAGACGTCCGCCTTGGTTCTGGCAAAGAGCTGTGGTCAGCTTTGGACTGACGAGTCGTCGGTCCCGCAAGTCCAAGCTGGACTCCAGACGTGTTTACCTTGTCGGTGTCAGTGATACTCGCTTTCGTCGGCAGAAGTCGTGGCAATCGTGGTTTTTGGCTCAAGATAATTTATTCCAGGAAGGAATAACAAAGTTTGAGCTTACGCTCATTCGAAGTGGACTCATAACAGCAAGTTATCAGTCCCAGCTGGATGACGAAGGTCGTTAGCTCTTGACCAAGCGTACCACAGCCCTTTGGGAAGGTTCACATCTCTTTCGAAGCTCCCAGCAAACTCTGAAGCGTTTCCGCCCAGTTAGAACTTAAAAAGAGACTTAGAGAGGAGTTCACTTGCCTTATCAGACCCAAGGTTACAGCCAGCAGCAGAGAGAGATTTGTTTAGGAAAAGACACAGCAAGCTGGAGCCCTTTCATGAAAAACAACGGATTACTGTCTTCTGACTTTCTAAACAAAACCGTCCGGTCTCTGTGACCCGAGACTTCACCTTTAACACAGCAGTGAACACAGTAATACTCTTACAGAATAACACAGCTTAAAAGCACACATCATGAAAATGACAAAAGTTATTCTTTTGATCACATCAGCCTAAAATCAAAGATAGAAATAGTCTCTTTTGGTGACTATATTTATCAGATTACAGCTAAATGAATGATCTTGTAGTAAATGTCTTGTTTTACTGAGAGGTCAGTAAAGGTCATCTCTGGAACAGTTCAAAAACCTTAGTTTGACCCTGGGTAGGTCCACTACACTCACCATTGTCACGGTGTGGTGCGGTGTGTGATTGAGTCCCGTGGTGCAGACAGGCAGACTTCCGAGGCAAGAGTAAAATCAAAATACTTTAATAAGTAGAAACAAAACAACTGACGTGGCAGTTACAAAACAATACGGACGCTCTAACTGAGGCTGGAATACTAACATTAAACATGTAGACAAGATGTACTCACAGACCAGGAGCTGGGGAACGACACACCAGGGTAACAGGGACAATGACCCGACGACGAAACACACATGACTGCTGACTAATATACATGCCTTAATTAATGATAAACACAAACACCTGTGACGCTGAGCAGACAGACCAACAGAGGAGCAGACACAGGATGTGAGGAGAGGATGGAGCCAATCCTTACAGTACCCCCCCCTCAAAGACGCCCCCCGGCGTCCCCAAAAAACACCCCCCAAAAACACAGGGCGGGCAGAGGGAGGAACCGTAAGGACGGCGGGCACGAGAAAACACAAGGACAGGGGACAAAACACAAGGACAGCAAACCAAAAACCGACAGGAACAGGGCCTGGGACAAAAGCTAAACACAAAAACAAAACTAGAACACTAACGAGCGCCCAAACAACGAGGCCAAGGCGTCAACCTCGGGTAAGGACCCCTCAGGTGGACGACCGGGAGACCGTCCATCGCGTAGGACCCCATCCGGCGGACGACCATGAGGCAGACCATTCCGCAGAGACACCTCAGGTGGGCGACCCGGGGGCCGTCCATCGAGCAGGAACTTCCATCGATGACGAGGCCTCAGGACCGACGAAGATGAGGGTGGGACCCTCCAGGGCCCACCCAGAACAGGAGCCCCCTTATGCGGCGCAGCGGCGCCAAGCGTAGAGACGTCTCCGGGCGTTGAGACATCAGACGTAGAGACGTCTCTGGGCGTTGAGACGTCAGGCGTGGACACCTCGAGCGTCAACACCTCGAGCGTTGACACCTCGAGCATTGACACCTTATGGGAGGAGTCCTCCAGGACCCACCCGGAGCAAGAAACGTGAGGGGCTCCCTCCTGAGACCCCTCTGGACAGCAGTAGACGTGAGGGGGTCCCTCCAGGGACCCCTCGAGACTGGATACATGAGGAGGCCCCTCCAGGGACCCCTCGAGACTGGATACATGAGGAGGTCCCTCCCGGGACCCCTCGAGACTGGATACGTGAGGAGGTCCCTCCCGGGACCCCTCAAGACTGGATACGTGAGGAGGTCCCTTCCGGGACCCCTCGAGACTGGATACGCGAGGGCGTCCCTCCCGGGACCCCTCGAGACTGGATATGCGAGGGCGTCCCTCCTGGGACCCCTCTGGACAGGAAACGTGAGGGGCTCTCTCCGGAGACCCCTCTGGACAGGAAACATGAGGGGCTCTCTCCGGAGACCCCTCTGGACAGGAAACGTGAGGGGCTCTCTCCGGAGACCTCTCTGGACAGGAAACGTGAAGGGCTCTCTCCGGAGACCCCTCTGGACAGGAAACGTGAGGGGTTCTCTCCGGAGACCCCTCTGGACAGGAAATGTGAGGGGCTCTCTCCTGAGACCCCTCTGGACAGGAAACGTGAGGCTCCATCCACGTGGAGGCGTCTGCGACGAGTGGACCCTCCATCCACGTGGAGCGTCTGCGACGAGTGGACCCTCCATCCACGTGGAGGCGTCAGCGATGAGTGGTGGACCCTCCATCGACGTGGAGGCGTCAGCGGCAAGTGGACCCTCCATCGACGTGGAGACGTCAGCGGCGAGTGGACCCTCCATCGACGTGGAGGCGTCAGCGGCGAGTGGACCCTCCATCGACGTGGAGGCGTCAGCGGCGAGTGGACCCTCCATCGACGTGGAGGCGTCAGCGGCGAGTGGACCCTCCATCGACGTGGAGGCGTCAGCGGCGAGTGGACCCTCCATCGACGTGGAGGCGTCAGCGATGTGGTGGACCCTCCATCGACGTGGAGGCGTCAGCGACGAGTGGACCCTCCATCGACGTGGAAGCGTCCGTCGCGCTGGGACCCTCCGTAGAGGCGGAGGCGTCCCCCGCGCCGGGACCCTCTGGAGATGGCGAGGGACCCTCTGGAGACGGCGAGGGACCCTCTGGAGACGGCGAGGGACCCTCTGGAGACGGCGAGGGACCCTCTGGAGACAGCGTAGATGCAACGCCCTCAGTTGGTGATGTAGCGCCCTCTGTAGGCCGCGCCCTCTGTAGGCGCGCCCTCTGTAGGCGATGCAGGAGCAGGACCTGTAGGTGCTGGTGATGTAACGCCCCCTGGTGCCATCGGTAGGATAGCACCCCCTGGTGCTTCAGGTAGGACAGCACCCCCTGGTGCTTCAGGCAGAACAGCACCCCCTGGTGCTTCAGGCAGAACAGCACCCCCTGGTGCTTCAGGCAGAACAGCACCCCCTGGTGCTTCAGGCAGAACAGCACCCCCTGGTGCTTCAGGCAGAACAGCACCCCCTGGTGCTTCAGGCAGAACAGCACCCTCTGGTGCCACAGGCAGGACAGCACCCTCTGTAGGTGCCACAGGCAGGACAGCACCCTCTGTAGGTGCCACAGGCAGGACAGCACCCTCTGTAGGTGCCACAGGCAGGACAGCACCCTCTGTAGGTGCCACAGGCAGGACAGCACCCTCTGTAGGTGCCACAGGCAGGACAGCACCCTCTGTAGGTGCCACAGGCAGGACAGCACCCTCTGTAGGTGCCACAGGCAGGACAGTGTCAGCGCCCTCCATCTTGGCTTTAGCCTCATCCTGCAGTGTTCTAGCCAAAGACAAAATCTGGAGGAAACCTGAGTCAATCACAGAAGGACTGTTAATAATAATGTCATCAATAATAGAGTAAGTCTTGTATTTGTAATGGAGGTCCGGGTTATTGATAGCAGCATTAAATAGTCTTTTTATCTGCTGGAAAATGTGATTGGCCTCCTCAGATCTCTGTCCCACAGCGACCCCTGTGGTCGAGGTGGGATCTGTACACCCTTCAGTGTGTCCTGCAGGCTCTTCCTGTGTGAGTCCTGCAGGAGTAGCGACCCCTGTGGTCGAAGTGTGAACAGGCTGCTCCCTTTGTGAAGGAGTCCTGTGAGACTGCTTTCCTTCAGCTGTGTCAGCAGTGTGGCGTGCAGGAGTCTCCGTGACTCCTGCAGACATGGTGTGAGGGAACACATAC
>JBBPBX010014098.1:26013-51412 GCA_038048925.1 Garcialebias charrua | reverse complement strand
TCCACAATAATTTTTCAATCAAAGGAGCTGCAACCAAGTCTTATAAATAGCACCTTCTCATAGTGGGTCAACCAGTTTGCTGGTGACATCCAGATCTAGTTTGTTGCAACTCTTCACTGACCGTCTTTTGGATAAAAGACTAAATGTTGGAATAAGAAGAATCCATCCAGAGGACCTGACTTGTTAGATTCATTGTCTTACCAATGTTGCAAAAAGAGAACATTTTTTTCAACTCTTGTTGTTTCCATGTCCCTGTTTTAACAAAGATTATTACAGAGCAAATTGGTTGCTCCCAGTCTATTTTGTGTGTCACTTTTTACCAGTTAAGAGTGCATTCCCTCCTATTTTTCTTCGGGCTCTCCTCATCACTGTACCAACCCAGCCCTATCCCCACTCATTGCTACAGAAACATCAGATACTGAAATCACCACCACCGAGATCATAAAGCGACGAGATGTGGGACCTTTTGGTCTTCGCTCCGAATATTGCATCCGCAAAATCATCTGCCCACTGGGAGTTCCTGAGACTCCAAAAGGTAAAACACACTTTTCATTTTTGAGTTAAACATTTTCTTTAGTCCTATCTAAAAATGTATGTAAATGTTGCACTGGAAAATTGTACTGGAGGTTGTGTAATATAAAAGCAGCTGTGCTTGATCATATTGTCACGTAAACTTGTTCTCATCAGTTTACTTTTCTGTACACGTCAAATATCTCAGAAACGCACACTCCCCAGAGGAAAGGTCTGCGCTCCAGTGCCTTGCGCCCTAAGAAGCCCGAACCCGCCAAACAGACGGGTCCAGTAGTGATAGAGACGTGGATTCCTGAAGAGGAGCTGGACCTTTGGGTGATACGAGCTTTCTCAGAAAGGTCAGGGGGTCTCAGGGAACGTGTAATTATCACACACCGGCTTTGTTGCAGCTGTTCAAGCAGTTAATAATTAAAATAGAATAGAAAACAGTAGAGTAGAATAGAAATATACTTTATTGATTCCCCGTGGGAAGTTGGTTGAACATGAAGTGCTGTCTCTGCTGCTGAAAAATCACCTCATTGTGCCAAAGTTGTATTTACTATTATATTTCTTAAAGTAACTTCATTAATTCTTTTAAATTCATGCTGGAAATATCATCAATCTACCTAGACAACCCCAAAAAAATCTTGTTTTTCACAGAAATATTAAAACCATGCTTTAGGTTTTCTGATATATTACAAATATTAAAATTCCTTTGTTCATTGTCCAGGGTGGAGAAAGAGAAAGCTCAAGCAGCAGAGCAGGCAAAAGTAAGTTTGCTTTTCTTACGTTTATATGTTAGTAAGCCCTTACCGGTAATTAATTCAAGCAAGACTTTTGTGGGTGGAATTAATGTTTTTCTACAGAAACTTATGAATTAATAGAAAGCTAATTACTTGTGTTTATAGTACCGCTAGCTGATGAATTTTTTTTTTTTCATTCACTCTTTTATTTACCAATATGCAGGCTGGTCACATTAAACCACGAGGACTCATTTACAAGAGGGACCTGTTTCAAACAGAACATATAAAGTACAGACAACAATAACAATAAACTATAACAATAATGTAGGAGCAGAGTAGGAAAAGGCCATTTTGCCAAGTTCTGTCCGCACTGAGGGAAAGTTGCAGGTACCGGTAATGATGGTCTGAGAGCGCATGTTGTAACTGCACTGATGTTGTGACATCCATCCATCCATCCATTTTCGTCCGCTTATCCGGGGTCGGGTCGCGGGGGTAGCAGCCTAAGTAAGGAGGCCCAGACTTCCCTCTCCCCAGCCACTTGGAGCAGCTCCTCTGGGGGAATCCCAAGGCGTTCCCAGGCCAGCCGAGAAACATAGTCCCTCCAGCGTGTCCTGGGTCTTCCTCTGGGTCTCCTCCCGGTGGGACATGCCCGGAACACCTCACCAGGGAGGCGTCCAGGAGGCATCCTAACCAGATGCCCGAGCCACCTCAACTGGCTCCTCTCGATGTGGAGAAGCAGCGGCTCTACTCCGAGTCCCTCCCGGATGACTGAGCTTCTCACCCTATCTCTAAGGGAGAGTCCAGACACCCTGCGGAGAAAACTCATTTCAGCCGCTTGTATCCGAGATCTCGTTCTTTCGGTCACAACCCAAAGCTCATGACCATAGATGAGGGTGGGAACGTAGATCGATCGGTAAATTGAGAGCTTTGCCTTTCGACTCAGCTCTCTCTTCACCACGACAGACCGGTACAGAGCCCGCTTCACTGCGGATGCTGCACCTATCCGCCTATCGATCTCACGCTCCAGTTTTCCCTCATTCGTGAACAAGACCCCGAGATACTTAAACTCCTCCACTTGGGGCAGGACCTCATCCCCGACCCGGAGAGGGCATGCTACCCTTTTCCGGCTCAAGACCATGGCCTCGGATTTGGAGGAACTGATCCTCATCCCGGCCGCATCACACTCGGCTGCAAACCGCTCCAGCGAAAGCTGTAGATCACGATCTGATGAAGCCAATAGGACCACATCATCTGCAAAAAACAGAGAAGCGATTCTAAGGCCACCAAAACGGATCCTCTCAACACCTTGGCTGCGCCTAGAAATTCTGTCCATAAAAGTTATGAACAGAATCGGTGACAAAGGGCAACCTTGGCGGAGTCCAACTCTCACTGGAAACGAGCCTGACTTACTGCCGGCAATGCGGACCAAGCTCTGACACCGGTCGTACAGGGACCTAACAGCCCATATCAATGGGCCTGGTACCCCATACTCCCGGAGTACCCCCCACAGAACCCCCCGAGGGACGCGGTCGAATGCCTTTTCCAAGTCCACAAAGCACATGTAAACTGGTTGGGCAAACTCCCACGCGCCCTCCAGGACCCTGTTGAGGGTGTAGAGCTGGTCTAGTGTTCCACGACCAGGACGAAAACCACACTGCTCCTCCTGAATCCGAGGTTCGACTATCCGACGGACCCTCCTCTCCAGAACCCCTGAATAGACCTTACCAGGGAGGCTTAAGAGTGTGATCCCCCTATAGTTGGAACACACCCTACGGTCCCCCTTTTTGAATAGGGGAACCACCACCCCAGTCTGCCAATCCAAGGGAACTGCCCCCGATGTCCACGCGATATTGCAGAGTCGCGTAAGCCAACACAACCCCACAACATCCAGAGCCCTAAGGAACTCAGGGCTCCAGGGGTGGATGTTGTGATATGTGGGAGGAAATGTAAGAAGGTAGCAGACCAAGGAGGGATTTATAGATGAAAATGAACCAGTGTGAGAGCATACGTAGATAATGATGACCAGCCTACATAGATAATGATGACCAGCCTACATAGATAATGATGACCAGCCTACATAGATAATGATGACCAGCCTACATAGATAATGATGACCAACTGAGCAAAGAGTACAGAGTGCAGTGATGGGTACGGTAGTTGCAACCAGTTATGAATCTTAGCGCGCTATGGTAGACAGCATCCAACATCTGCAAGGAGCTGGCAGAGTCATTCACGTAAATAATCTCTCCATAGTTATTGGCCGGTAGGAAGGTAGCAGTTACAAGGTGTTTTCTGGCATTCAGAGACAGAGCAGAGCCTTCTTAGTTTACACATCCCCGGGAGCAATTTGATAAGTTGGCCTATTCAAGGCCAAATCGGGAGGCCAGATTCAGATAAGCCACAGTTGATTTTTGTGCAGGCAGACTGTTTTTCTCGTCAGCCTTGAGTTCTGCTGGAACTCGATGATCCAAAATGGCCAGATCTGTGGGTTTTCCGCTGGTCTGTGCTTATTAGTGTTCTACAAGGTTGTCTCCAACATGCTGACAAGTTTGAGAAGCCACAAGTGGCCTATGATTCTCATAAATTGCTTCCATCTTACAGTTGAGCTCGTAAATCAGCTGAGTCTGAGAGCTCAAAGCAAAAATTAATCCTTCACATAAGATAGTCAGCTTTGCCATGGCCAAAACTGCTGCCGCCATCTTTCTTAATAGCCAATAACATAGGTATCCACCTGTGCCAAAAAAGCAGAAACCCTGCTATCATAAATCCAATGATATATAAATCTTCGACATCCTTGAAACAACACAGAAAGGTACATAATTTTCCACTCTCCCCACGGATCCATGACATACCCAGCCGCATGTGTCTCAGTGGGGCATGAGGGTTCTCCAGCATCCTGTCACTTGGTTGATTTTATTAGTTGCGTTGAAAGTCCAGCTGACCAAATCCATAACAGTAATTTACGATTTGGAAGATGTGTAAATAGAAGCTCCGGTAAACAGGACAGAGATCAAAAAAGCAGGAGGAAGGCAGGAGAGGGAAGAAAAGCATCCATCTTGCTCGAGAGCGAGTGAGGGGGAAAAAAGAGTGATGTCACATGCAGACTGTAGAAGCTGGAAAACATTGACAACTGTGTTAGCTCTGTAATAAACAACAGTGTCATTGGCACAGAGATGCAAGGATGTGTTAGGAATGTTTATACCTACATTATTTATATAAATTGTAAAAAGAGTGGGACCTAAAACTGAGCCTTGTGGCACGCCATTCATGACCATTAAGTAGCTAGATGAATTAATTACCGGTAATAATAACTAGATTATTAATTAACTTTTCTTTTAAAGCTGTATCTATATATATTTCTGTGCTGACTTTTTTTTTTTCCTTTCTCAGAAACGTCTTGAACAGAAATCGGGGTCAGTCACAGCTACACCAGCAGGAACTACTGCAACGCCTGTTGCCACGCCAAAGGTCATTGTTGGCTCCATTTCAGGCCAGGGCACCCCCAGTGCCAAAGTGGTGCTGACCACCAAGATGTGCACCCCTGTCACATTCCAGCAGAACAAAAACTTCCAGCAGTCATTTGCCACCTGGGTCAAACAGGGTCAAAGCTCACAAGGTAAATTTAGGGACAGGCTGACCTAAAAAAAAAAAAAAAATTAGTAAAGAGGCATTTATTTAACAGTTTTTTTTATCAGTTGTCCTTTGATCTTGAAATGTTTTAGTTTACTATTTTGTGCACACACTTGTGTTCCAATATGATTTTAGTCAAACTTTTAGTGAGTAACCACATTAGATTTATAGTAGTAACAGTATATTTTTATTATCTTGTTGTGTGTTTGCTTACTTTATTGGGAGCAGGCGCAGAGACCACTGTGACCACATCTAGTGGACATACATTACACATAACAGGAACCTCAGCCAGTGGAAAGGTTGTGACCACAAAGGTGCCGCTACCTGCCAACAGCAAGATCGTCACAGTTAATGTGCCAACGACACAAGGAGGTATATATAACTGGATTTATTGTCACATCTCAAAGTGAGAGAGGGCATAAATTGCTTTTAGTCAGTGCAGACATTTGTTTATTTCAGTATGCATTTCAGGATATGTTTATATTTGTTTTCTTTTCTTAACCTCAGGCCCACACCTGGGACATTTAAGATGTGCCAGAGAAGTCACGTTAGAGCCAGCTCGTTATCTAAACACCTTTGTAAACGATTACATGTGCCAAAAATGCACACAGATCTCTGAAAACTTATCTTTAGTTACTCTGATGCATGCTCAATAATCCAGGTAGAAAAATCTAAAAAAGCTAAGTCTGGTCCTCTGGACATTCAAAAAATAAAACAAAACAAAGCAAAAAAAAAATGTAGAAACGTTTCGTCTTTCGTCCGAAAGACTTCCTCAGTCTGAGTTGCTGTGTTCAGCTCCAGCATCCAGAGGCATCCAGCTTCAGCATCCAGAGGACCAGACTTAGCTTTTTTAGATTATCTTTAGTTAGTTATTTTCTAATGACTCAAATGTGGCATAAATTAGACAAACCCATTTGCACTTTAATGCCACTTTCCATAAGTAAATATGCATTTTCAGCCCATCTAAAACTCAACGAATTAGAAAACTTTACAAAGATTTAAGGATACGAACTTTATTTAACACACAATTTCAGTCAGTCTCACGGATGCTGCAGCTTTATTGTAGATGTATTACAATTATAATTATCTTAATCTGTTTTAACTTACCAGTATATGCTCTTTATTTAGCTTGAGTAGACTTACGGTACCTCAAATGAGACAAAGGTTTGTTTAGAGCACCGCTTGTGAAATTACTGTACTGGAAGAAAAATGTTGCTGAAGTAATTCATCATGTGGACTCAGTTCATTGAGGCTTGTGACAGTTTGTGTGCGGGCCATTTCCTGCTGTAACTAACATCAGTTTAACTTGGTTTAAGTTTAGAAAATTGTAAGAAAAAATAAAATCTCCATTTTTTTTAACAAGATGTAAGGATTGTGAAGATGGTAAAAATAAGATACAGCACCGATTTTAATAAGCTGCAGTCAACAAATGAAGAGATCCATACTAAACAGGGATACAAAGGAAGTGATTTTTCTTTCTTTTGAAGTAAACATGAAGGAGAATCAGGTGGAGTGTAACCATTTAATAGACGTGTATTTATCCAGCGCGACTGCTTGGTGCACTGTTTGTTTTGGAACGACTTAAGGAAGTTGGGTAGGAAAACAAGTTTACCCTGCAGTCTGCTTCCCAGACAGGTAGCCCTCTATAGTAGGTCTCTCTTTATGTTTTCCCCCCTCCGTCCTTTTCAATAAAAGCGTACCTCTCCCCGCTCACTAAAGTCCTGACTCCTTGAGCTCTTCAAACAACCAGTTCATAGAAAAGTGTGTTTGATGTGTGACCAGAGCAGCAGCTCTCTGGCCCTACAAGCCGGCTTAACTTCTACGTTTGAAGAGGGAAGCCCTTGATGTATAGGTTTACCTGCTTGGTTATGGTTTCAGAACCTTAGAAAGAAGGCTGCCCAAAAAAAAAAAAAAAAAGAGTCACACTTGTGGTTTCCAGTTCCTTCATCAGTTTCTCGTGAGCTCATGAAGGCAGAGAGCAAACGTGAAATGAAATGCCCTCTTTGTCAGGTTCAAGTTTTAAGACGTAGAATGGCAATTCATGCATAATTTATGTGGGAGTCGGGGTATGTTGGGGAAACCCAACTAAGCTCTCAGTCAGTCTTTGAAGACTTTTCTTTTACCTGCTCGACTAATATTTACAAACGCTGTGATTAAAAGCGGGCCCTTCAGCAAAGTGAGGCGCCTACCAATAACTGATGGCGTCGAGTTTTGACAGACCGTCTGAACAACTGCTTAAATAACACAGGATGTGCTTTTCACGTAGAGGTTTGAGGCACATAGGTTTTATGGATTTAATACATGCAATACATGTTTGGGGGAAAAAAGGTTTTCAGACAATAAAGTTTCATTATTCTTCACATTTTTTGTGTAATTTTTTTGATAGTTTTCTCTCATCTATTACCCTGTTTTGATTTACCGGTATTCTTGACTAATTTAGGCATCACAAGCTTTTTACCAATATTTGACTTTAAATTTGTCATAGTTCCACTTGAATATTCAGGTGTCTTTCTGGTCCTTTTTTATTATTATTATTATTATTTATTTTTTTGCTGCAGGTGTGGTTCAGCAGAAAGTGTTGGGCATCATCCCGTCCAGTACGGCAGGTGGTTCCCAAACATACACCACTTTCCAGCCACGCACTACCACGCTTAATATCACGCCTAATACTACCGGCTCCCAACAGCAGGTACGATTCTGGGCTTTTACAGTCAACACTTTTCTTCCATTTTACTATTTTTTTTGGTGCTTTTGATATCTTTCACATTACAGCTTCTGTTTCTTTTTTGTTTTGTGAAACCAATAACACAAACACTTTTTCATATTGTTGTGCAACTTTTGCCTGTTCTCTCTATTTTTTTGTATAAAATCTGAATATATTTTAAATATTTGTATTTATTTGGGGTGTAACAATACATATATTTGTATGATGACGCTGACAACTATTACACTCACAGGGGATCACCGCTCCCAGAGCAGGCACATGTTTTGTGTAGGTGCATTTTGCTAACAACCGTGACAGAAAAGAAGCAGAGAAAGATGTATGTAAGCACTACACTAGATAAAGCATGGCTGGTTCAAAATATAAATAGGTCTGTGTAGAAAAGTCAATAAAAATGCATGTGTAAGTGACCGAAACAGTAGTTGAACACTGACCGGGAATAGCTACGATCCTTTTGAACCGTGTGGTGCCTGATTTTACACATGCACAGGGGCCAAGATGGTGTAGTGGCAGGGGAACCGACTTGGGACCCGAAGGACCCAGGTTCGAACCCCAGTCACGGCATAACTTGTGGTGTGTTTGAGCAGCACATCTCATCCCAATTGCTCCCCGGTGCGCTTTCTATAGCTGCCCACTGCCCCACCTGGTAGTGATTGGGTTAAATGCAGAGTCAAATTTCGTCTTGTATGGAAACATACACAGATGACAAAAATGTGACATTATTATTATTATTATTAATTGTTTAAAGGTAAATAGTGCTGCTGTTTGCAACCTGCTGCAGCAGAGTGAGAAAGAAGGGAGGTGCTGGTATGGCAAGCAAATGTGCCAAATAAGCAATGTTTTGTAAAGTACTGTGGCAAGCCATGAATATATTTATTCAATGGCCTTTAAGCATCATTTTCTCACCGTAGCACTCAGATAATGTTTAATTGAGAATGACAGTTGAGAATGTTGTTCAGTTGCTCAATGGTTCAATTGAGAATGAAACCTAAACAAAACTAGCCTGGCCCTCGCCTTCCTACGCAGCTCCGCTCAATTCTATTTTCCCATCACTGTTCCATCTGGGACTTCTCCCATAGACAAGGATTTCTCTGGTAGATTTTTGACCGGACCAATCAGAGAACAGAAGGCGGAGTTTTTGGCCCCTAACCCACGCCCCCACCTGTCCCAGCGCGCAGCCAGCGAGCATCCGCATGTTCTCATTCAAAGCGATGCAAAGCGATGCAGGACTGTTTTATATGTGACACAAATGTATTAAATTCCCCTTCTTAATCCCTTATCTGGAGTTTTCTTTTGTTTTTTTGCCAAAAGTCAAGTGATCGCTCCCTCCTCCTCCTCTCCCTCCGCTGAGTGAGTTGAATGAGGAAATGGCAGGTTGTCACGAGAGAATTAAACTCGGGTTTTACGTTGCTGCCCGAGTCCCTGCAGATTTTCTGGTCTTCTGGTGTGCTGGACCAGCGCTCCATGGTTTTATTTTATTTTTTTAGAACGTTTTATTAACATATAAACACAGAATATGCAGCTGCAGCGAGAGAAAATGCAGCAGGAGGCGGAGCTGATGTCAAGTTCAACAGACCACGGGGGAGCAGCCATATATGGCTCTGATGGGGAGGGAGCAGAATGCTTTTCCCTGTTCAAAAATTTTCAAAGATCCAATGGTTTTGTTCCTCAGCAGAGGCCACGCCTCCAGCAAGAATCGGTTCTCTATAACAGAAAGTCCAGACCCTAGTACGAAGCGAAGTGAAGGACATGGGTCTGGTTTTAACCAGGCTAAAACAATACAGTTATTTTAGTATTTGTGTTTTTTGGTAATATTTTCTTGCAAGTTAAGTCTATCACAGAATATTGGATTCTTGTAAAAATATATACCGGTACTGTATATATATTTTGCCAATTTTTATAAAACTAAAACAATGAACTGTTTACAGGCGTATGCATTTTTTATTGTGGAGAAATTGAGTATCCTAGAAGAAATAAAGCATGAAGTTAAAGGGAGTATAATTTATTCTATGTACTAGTATCCACATATTTGCCAATTAAATTACAGTAAAACTGCTAAAACTACTTTTTTTTTTGGTTGTGGGTACAGTATAACTTCGTATAAAATTCAGTTTGTTAGTTTTGGTTAAAACTTGCAAGAGCTGCTGCAGAGGGACCAAAGAGCTGCATGTGGCTCCAGAGCTGCAGGTTGCAGACCCCTGATCTAGATGTAAGAAAGTTCCCTATCAAAAACTGGGTTGTCACGTTAAAATCCAAGATGGCAACCGCCAAATATAAATATAAACCAGCCACTATGCTTTCTAGTTTTTATATTGCTTTAAAGGTGCAGTCTGTAGTTTTTTGAACACGCTGGAACTTAGAAAAATTTTGAACAGAGACAACTTTCTGGTCCCTCCCCCTCAGAGCCATATATGGCTCTGCTCCCCCTTGCTCTCGCTGAACTTCAGCACAGCTTCCTTGGCTCCACCTTCACTGCATGTCCTGTCGCAGCCGCTGCAAATATCTGTGTTTATATGTTAATAAAACGTTCTAAAAAATAAAATAAAAACATGGAGCGCTGGTCCAGCACACCAGAACACCAGGAAATCTGCAGAGCCTCGCGCAGCCACGTTGAACCCGAGTTTAATTCGCTCGTGACAAATTCATTCATTTCCTCATTGTTTCAGTCATGGAGTCAGCGGAGGAGGAAGCGATCACTTGACTTTTGGCAAAAAAAAACAAAAGAAAAGTCCAGATCAGGGATGAAGAAGGGGAATTTAATACATTTGTGTCACATACAAAACAGTTTTGCATCGCTTTGCAATCCTTTGAACGAGAACCTGCGCGGCCGCTGGGGCTGGGACAGGCGGGGGCGTGAGAAGCTCTGTTTTTATTGGCTGGTTAAAAACTCTGTTTTTATTGGCTGGTTAACAGCGGGTCACTGTGGGTTTTAAGAAATGCTTTTAGTACCACCTGGAGAAGCAAGGGGACTATAGTTTTTTTCATAGATTACTTGTCTAACATCAGTCTGTCAGGAGATAGTGACAGAGTGAAGAAATACCGGTATGTTAACAATATATTTTTGGAAAAGTTACAGACTGCAGCTTTAAAGTATAGTTTCCTCAAATGACTGGGGTGGACGAAGATTAATCTATTGTTGCCAAGGCCACCAATAGCCACCCCTGGCTCCTCTATTGAACTTGGTAATGGATAAAATTGCTCCCTCCATTCGCCAGGATCCGTCACTCTGCATCACCTCAGACAAGCAAAAACATAAAAACCTACCTCAATTCTTCTCCACAGTGTATCTCCTACCTACATGAATATCTTGCACCAGAATCATTACGGTTTACTTGCATTCCATTCAAACCCGCTCTGAACCGTAACCCTCATACAGATGTTTATACCGAACTGTGACTTGGGTGAATCGTTGGGCAAAAGTTTAATCTGAGTAAATGTAACATTTTAAAGGAAAAATATGTTGTTTCAAAATTTCACAGTGTAAACAAATCCCAAAAAAGTTGGGACAAGTAGCAATAAGTGGCTGGAAAAAGGAAATTGAGCATATAACGAACAGCTGGAAGACCAATTAACACTAATTAGGTCAATTGACAACATGATTGGGTATAAAAAGAGCTTCTCAGAGTGTCAGTGTCTCTCAGAAGCCAAGATGGTAAGAGGATCACCAATTCCACCATTGTTGCGCAGAAAGATAGTGCAGCAATACCAGAATGGTGTTACCCAGCATAAAATAGCAAAGACTTTTAAGTTATCATCATCAACCGTGCATAACATCATCAAAAGATTCAGAGAATCTGGAACAATCGCTGTGCGTAAGGGTCAAGGCCGTAAAACTCTACTGGATGCTCGTGATCTCCGGGCCCTTAAACGTCACTGCACCTCAAACAGGAATGCCACTGTCAAGGAAATAACAGAATGGGCTCAGGAATACTTCCAGAAAGCATTGTCAGTGAACACAATCCACCGTGCCATCCGCCGTTGCCAGCTGAAACTCTACAGTGCAAAGAGGAAGCCATTTCTAAGCAAGCTCCACAAGCTCAGACGTTTGCACTGGGCCAGGGGTCATTTAAAATGGAGTGTGGCAAAATGGAAGACTGTTCTGTGGTCAGATGAGTCACAATTTGAAGTTCTTTATGGAACACTGGGACGCCATGTCATCCGGACCAGAGAGGACAAGGATAGCCCAAGTTGTTATCAATGCTCCGTTCAGAAGCCTGCATCACTGATGGTATGGGGTTGCATGAGCGCTTGTGGCATGGGCAGCTTGCATGTCTGGAAAGGCACCATTAATGCAGAGAACTATGTTCAGGTTCTAGAACAACATATGCTCCATCTAGACGTCATCTCTTTCAGGGAAGACCCTGCATTTTTCAACAAGATAATGCCAGACCACATTCTGCAGCAATCACAACATCATGGCTACGTAGGAGAAGGATCCGGGTACTGAAATGTCCAGCCTGCAGTCCAGATCTTTCACCTATAGAGAACATTTGGTGCATCATCAGAGTCAGAGTCAGAGAGTCTTTATTGTCATTTGCACCGCATGTGGTACATGTGATGAAAACGAGATTATGTACACGAGGTCCCAGTTACATCCAACAACAAATGCAAGAGAAAAACAGTAATAACATCTAGAACTAACTAAGAAAAACATCAACTAGTAATACACTAAGCCTAATATAGTGGGAATAAACAGCAGCACGAACATGAGTTTGTATGAGCAGATGGTCACAGATGAACACAGATGAACACAGCAACAAGAAAACAGATCAGCATCAGCATGATGTGATATTTTGCAGTGTTTATTTTATTTATTTTTATTTATTCATGAGTCTAACAGCCTCAGGGTAGAAGCTGTTCCTCAGTCTAGTGGTTCTACACTTGATGCTCCTCAACCTCCGTCCTGAGGGGAGTGGGGCAAAGAGTGAGTGTGCTGGATGAGTGAGGTCTTTCATGATGCAGGTGGCTCTTTTTCTGCATCTGGAGGTGTAAATGTCTGTGATTGTGGGGAGACTGACTCCAACAGACTTCTGTGCAGCCTTCACCACTCTCTGTAGAGCTTTCCTCTCTGCAACTGTGCAGCCTCCATGCCACACGTTGATGCTGGAGCACAGGACGCTCTCCACTGCACACCTGTAGAACGAGGTGAGAACTGGGCTGCTCAGACCAGCACGTCTCAGCCGTCTGAGGAAGTAGAGTCTCTGATGACCTTTCTTGATCAGGCTGGTGGTGTTGTTGCTCCAGCTGAGGTTATCATTCATGTGTACACCCAAGTATTTGTAGCTGGAGACCACTTCCACTGCAGACCCACCTATTTTCAGTGGGGCATGGGTGTGTTTGTTCCTTCTGAATCATAAAGAGGAAGGTGCGACAAAGAAGGCCCAAGACGATTGAACAGTTAGAGGCCTGTATTAGACATGAATGGGAGAGCATTCCTATTTCTAAACTTGAGAAACTGGTCTCCTCTGTCCCCAGACGTCTGTTGAGTGTTGTAAGAAGAAGGGGGGATGCCACACAGTGGTAAAAATGGACTTGTCCCAACTTTTTTGGGATTTGTTGACGCCATGAAATTTTGAAACAACATATTTTTCCCTTAAAATGATACATTCTCTCAGTTTAAACTTTTGATCTGTGATTTGTGTTCTATTCTGAATAAAATATTAGATGTTGGCACCTCCACATCATTACATTCAGCTTTTATTCACAATTTGTTTAGTGTCCCAACTTTTTTGGAATCCAGTTTGTAGATCCTACATTTAAAATATTGTTATTCACATTTTTATTTTACTTTATTATTTTAAATATCCTCCAGGTTCTAGCAGGTAATGGTCAGATTCGTCCAGGAATGACAATGATACGAACACCAATCCAGCAGACGGGAGCAGTTGGAAAGACGATTCTTCGTGCACCCCTCGTGGTCCAGCAAGGTGACAAACTCATATTTTGTTTTAGTATAAGGTTTGGATTACTTCGTTCAATAAAGACAGATCACTAACACACATTAATACATAATGCCTCTGTATAAGTCGTGCATATACTACAGTCCTTGTATCAGTGGAAAAGTAACCCACTGTGTGCCCATAGGTTTTATCTGTTTCCTGATGTCTCATTTTTCCCCCCACAGGTCAGGGTGTACAGCAGGTAGTGACACAGATAATCCGTGGCCAGCCAGTTTCCACGGCAATATCTGCTGCAAGTCCTGTCACCGCAGGAACTTGCCAGGGTGTTGTCAGCCCCAACGCAGCAGTCCAAACACCTCCTGGCACCCCACGGCCACCGGGCCAAGGCCATGTTAAACTCACTATGGCCCAGCTGACACAGCTCACTCAGGTTGGTGATGGAGAAACTCGGGATGGTATGGGTTACCCTAAAATTTAGATATGAGCACCTTTCAAATCTGTTTCAGAAATATATTTTAAAAATCTATTGTGGTATGCAGATATGTTTTATTTAGTATACTATATGTGCATCAGTTGTGTGAAGTGAGGTGTATTAAGAAAAAAAAGGTTTACTGAAATGGGTGTGATCATGACAGATAAACGGAGCCGATCAAACTTTCTCCGACACTACAGATTAGAGTGGAGTTGTGACCGCTGAGTCTTTTTTTCTGTCCTCTTCCGACAGAAGCAGCAGGCTAGTTCGGACCGACTGGCTGGTGTCGGTGGTCCTCCACAGGCTTTGACTGTGAGGGTTCAAGGCCAGGGTCAGACCACCGGCCAGCTGCAGCTTATACCTCAAGGGGTCACCGTCATTCCAGGACCTGGCCAACAACTCATGCAGGCAGTACTGCCCAATGGTCAGGTGCAGCGGTTCCTCTTCACCACTCTAGCTGCCGCAGCTATGCCTGCATCAAGCACAGGTATGGCAAAAACAAAGCGTTAGTGTTTGTATTAGGAGAAATACAACTTTTTATTTGTGTCCTTTGAGTTCTTAGTGACAATAATTTATGGAAAATTACAGTTTTCAACCTGTTGCAAAATGTAGACTTGTGATAGTTTAAAAGTTCTTGCTGTCATTCTTTTGATTGTTTCCTGACAATTCCCTTTGCTTATTCTTCGTCCAGCCGCTACAACTTCCAGCCAGCCCACCTCCACCCCCAGCAAAGTCCCAACGCAGCCTGGACAGCAGACCGCTGCTCCAGTCCAGGCAGGGACATCCCCAATGTCCATTGCTAGCACCCAGTCATCAGCTACTCATCAGAGCCAGTTACCCACTCTGACGCAGGCCCATATGCCCATTCAGTCTCCCACTTCACTGCAGGTCAAAGCTCAGGGGGTAACATCCCAGCTGCAGCTACAGCAGAACCCTCAGATCATCAGCATGTCTGGACTACAGCAACAGGTACAGGTATGTCTGCAGAGATTTTAACAAGGCCCTCACTTAATTTTGCTTATGATGGTCTGAATCTCAGCCATTATGAGTGTATAAACAGAGCCGGTTATTATAATTATATTTAAAAATATATTACATTTTTGTGTTTTTAGGTTCTGGCCCAGCTACAGACTCAACAGGGTGGAGGTTCTCTGCCACAGCACTTCAAACTACAGCTTCCCATCCAGATACAACAGAGTGGAACCACTTCAGCTCAGGGTGGACAGGTACTGGATCAAAACTTGCAACGATTGCTATCTTTATAGGACTTTTCTAAGAAGCTTTGAGCTTGCAAAATAGGAACAAATTCAATTTAACTTTTGTGCTTTTTAATATCGCTAACCCATTTACCTTAAATATGTTTTGACGTGACTAAATGTAATGTTTTCTTCTCCAATATCAAGACTTTTATTGAGCCCAGCTTCTGTGTTATGCTAACCAAAACCAAATTGAAATTAAACAAACTCTACCTAGGTTCAAAGCATAGATTGATTTCCACATTTGAACCTATGTCCAGATTGGAAATGTAGTTACCATCCAGGCAGCGTCTGTCCAAGAGCAACTGCAGAAGATCCAGCAATTAAGAGAGCAGCAGCAGCAGAGGAAGAAACAAGCCGCCGAAGCAAAGAGAGAGCTCGCCCTCAGCGCAGTCAACCAGAGCGACGTTATTCAGAAACAGGTGTGTGTGTGTGTGTGTGTGTGCAAAAAGCTATCAAATCCAAGCATCACTTCCGTCTGCTCCCACCTTCGCTGCTGTCACAAACACAAATGCTGTTTGCCCTTTTCTCTGTTTAGTTTTTCAAAATTCCCAACACTAGTTTGCTTATATGATGGAATTTGTCTCTGTATCTATGACATCCAGTAAAGTTTTTGTATTTAATAGGTTTTTTTCTCCATTATTTAGTTAATAATAATTTTTGATCTCTGTTGCAGTTTTATTTCTCTCCTTCAGGCTGAAGGTCCCGCTCTGTTCGGAGCAGGGTCAGCCACATGGATTCTCCTTCTCCATTTTGCTCTGTTTTGTGTATCGTCTGTTGTGAGATAGTGTCTTCATATCCCGCTGGATCATATCCATGCACCTCTTCTTCTGCCATCCCCTGCTTTGTTGACCAAAAACTTTTTACCTTATTGTCATCTTCCGTTCGCTGCACATGCCCATACCATCTCATTCTTAATTCCTGTATCTTATCTGTGATGCATCCCACGCCAAGCATTTTTCTGATATCGTCATTTTCCCGTCTATCCTTGAATGAATATCCATTTTTGCCACACTGCACCAATTCTGCGTTTAACGTCTTCTTCAGCTTCCTTTGACATTTATCACTGACCCCAGATACTTGAATGTTTCGACCTGCTTCATTACATTTCCTCTATTATCAGTAATTGTTAAGGTCTTGTTAGCTTTCGAACAGACCATGGTCTCTGTTTTTGCTGCGTTTATTTTCAGACGTTTACTCTGAAGTGCCTGCTGCCACTGTCTGAAACTATGTCGGAGATTAGCACTTTGAGATTTTCATTAATGAAAAGTGCGTTATAAATTGAATTCATTATTATTATTATTATTATTATGTCGGAGATTAACTTCAAAATCTCCAGCCACAATTAGGTCATCTGTATATAACATATCCCACGGCACTTCTCTCCTAATAAGCTCAGTTGCTGCGTCCATCACAACAATAAACAACAGTGGGCTGAAACGTGAACCCTGATGAACGCCAACTTTAATCTCAAAAGCTGTTGTGTTGTCTTTGTCAATTTTGTCTGTTGTTTTAACACCTTCGTACATAGAACCAACAATCCGAACTCGCTTTTCCGTAAAGCCTTTCTGTCTGAGGCTCCAGTAAACCACCTTTTGCGGGACTCGCTTGTCAAAATCCTTTTCCATAAACGTCCAGTATCTGCTATTAAAAAAAATTCCGAGATTTTTTTTCTGAACCTGCCGGAGAATGAAAACCGTTGCAGCCGTGTTTATTTAGTGACTACGGTAATCTTAATTTATGTCCCGCAAGAGCTCTTTTATATGTTTGGTAGAATGTTGCTACTATATATTCCTTAAAAAATATATATTTTTAAGCTAGCTCTTTCCATTTATGGAGAGAACATCATTTTTGCTTTTCTGAATGGTGTGCATTTTTCAGCAGTGTAACAATTTTATCTCAAACTCTACTAAATAAATCGTATGTTAAGAAAATCAGTTTGCGCTTATATCTCCCTTTTTTGTTTTGCTTTGTTGTCGTTTTAGGTTGTTATGAAACAAAATGCTGTAATCGAGCACCTTAAGCAGAAGAAGACTATAACTCCTGCAGAAAGAGAAGAAAATCAGAGGTTTGTGTTCAGAGTTTTCCTTCTGCGTTTGTGAAAGTGTTGGATGTTTACATAAAGGTGTCATTTAGGAAGTCAAAGAAGTTTATGTTGTGGATCGTTAAGAAGGTGAGTCATCCTTCTGTCTGGTGGTAGCAAGTTTTGGAACAAGTACACAGAAAATCTGTTTCATCCATGTGAGGGGACATCGTTTTTATTTTTAAATCAAACCTCTAAGTGTTCGTGTCCTTATGCTATGACCTGCTGGGCAGTCTTGTCTGGTTTTTTTCTTTTGTCTAACACAATGTTGAAGGGTGCCAAATGGCTTGAAATGCTTTGAGTTTCTAACTTTGATAGTTATGTCTTGTTTATGACCCTACAATATAAATCTTTTAATACAAGCCAGGGCTATTCAGCAAAACTGCTCAGTGGGCCACTATTTCTGAAAGCCAACAGCTCAGGGGCCGGACATCCAGCAATTAAAGTCGTCATGTAAATAAAACAAGTTTACAATGTTCTGTTACCTTTGTTTGTATTTGTTTATTTTATTGCATTGAATCATAAATGGCATAAACGGAAACCATAAACCAGAACATCCCCCCCCAACAAATAAAAAATAATTTTCTTTTTCTTTTTAATGAAGTGGGCCAGATTGAAGTCACCCACGGGCCGGAAATGGCTCGCAAGACTCCAGTTGAATAACCCTGATGTGAACATTTCTTTAAAAAACTTGGTTGTGCAAAAAATGCTTCATTAATTGGCATGCATTAACTTAAAGTAAAACAAATAATATTGACTAATAATCACTTTTCACTAATGATTCACATGCTTTTAAGAAAATTTTCTTAAAATAAACATTTATTTCAGCACAAAAGCAGCTACTAAATAAATAAATAAATACTCTTGTCCTGGTGAAAGGGTGAATAAATAAGTTTGTTTATCTATTTGTATTTCAACTTGAAGATTTTATGCATTTTGTGTGTAGTACTTAATAACTTTTTTAACTCTAAAAGGCACTAAACTATATTTTTTGTTGTTTTAAGTCAAATGTTGACAACTATAAAATGCTTTCTGAAGTTGGGTGTTTAAAAAATTAGTATTTTTCCTGCTTGTGTTATAGGCAGTAGATAGATTTAACTCTGACCAATAGGTGACCTTGACAGCCATATGTTTATGTCCACAGACATTGTGTCAACACTGTTTTCATTCACACAGACCTGAAACACCAACTCCTGAGTACCGTGACATCACTAAACCAGCTACCTGTAGTCCAGTTCTGCTTGTTTTTTCATGCTTTTTCCATGCCTTAATGTCATCCGTTTCCTCCCTCTTTCCTTCAAAACATCTTTCTGTTTTGTAATAATGCAGAACGTTGCCATCAACTTGCCGTGTGCAGTTTTCATTTTTTTTTTCAGTCTTCTCTGCTTTCATGCTGCATTTGCTGCGTTTACCTCGGTGTGTTTGCTGTAGAAGCCCTGGCCTGTTTTTGACCTCGGCAGCCGTGTGTGTTTGTGTGTTATTCGCACTAAAGCATGCTTGAACGGAGCACCAACTTTCGATCTTATTCGTGAATATTAGCAAATGCAAGTGAACATACTGGGAACAGAGACCCATAAATTGTATGGATTTATTGTCATAAGCTGACATTTGCTCTCATGAAATTGTTCAAAGTGGAGATTTTATCTGTGTGTCTTCATTTTTTTTCCTTTTATCACTAATATTTTGTTAGCCTTTATTTAATTAGCAAGAGTATGAATCAAAATAGACTAAAGAACCGTGCTCATATCTTACTTCCTTTCTATCTTTCTGCATTTAACCCATTAAGACCCCAAAATGCTACACTGGCATGAATTAAACTCTTGATTTTTCCTAAATAAAATCTTCACAGGAGGAAAAACGAAATCAGTTGCTGCTTTTGCCCTTTTAATGTCAGGCTTTAAAACTTTTATCTGTAGCTTTTAGAGGTTATATTTTTAATTTGTTGATGAAGGAGAGAGAAATAATTTTGAGCCAGAAAGGAATGAGATGTGAGGTCAAAGCCACAATTGTGCCCAAGACTTGGTAATTATTAAAGTCTTATTGGACATCAACACAGACAGACTTGTTTTTGCTTGTGAAATTTTGACCTTTAATGTTTTTAGGTGACAAATTGTTTGCATGTCAGTATTTGTGACTTGATTGGAGTGAATTTCTGAATGTTAGTATCAAATATGTGATAATGGTTTCTGTCTTGGGCCTGTTATTAGGGACGGCCTGGTATGGAGTAAGGCAGCCACCTATTATTATCCACCTGACAAGGGTTTCTTAACTTTATATCTTACTCATCCATCAACTTTAATGTGGCCCGAACCGCAACGTGTACTTCCACAAATGTTATCTCAAAATAACTGGCCTGGCACCGTGATGTGTGCTATTACTTTTATTGGCTTTAGAATTACCATGACGACGTAATTTGCAAACAAAGACTCAATTTTTATTAGTCATTTTTCATAGACTCTGATTGGAAATCAAATATCCAAGATAGCCACCTGAGCTCAAAAAAGAAAAATACTGTAAATCTGCCATTTTTAGAGATATTAAGCTCAAATTCAGTGTAGTAGCTGAGAGCAATGCCCAATAAATAATAATAATAAAAAATTCAAGATGGCCACCAAAAATACATTAAAATGGATTTAACACGGCTATTTTTACACATAGAGCTGAAATTTGGTGTGATTATAGCTGAGAACATTCCCCATAATAATAATAATAATGAATTTAATTTATAACGCACTTTTCATTAATAAAAATCTCAAAGTGCTACAAAGTGCAACAAAAGCAAAAATCAAATAAAACAAGTGATAAAATCAAGTAAAATCAATAATAAAATCAATAATAATATCAACTAAGATCAAAGACAAAATCATGTGGAGGCAGAATAGGCCTGCTTAAAAAATAAATAAATAAAACAAGTGATAAAATCAAAAAAGGCGTTCAATACAGGATCAACTGGACTTTATTTGTTGCAGAAAACGTTTCGACTTCTGTCCAGAAGTCTTTTTCAATTCTGATTGCTAGGACAATTCTGATTGCTGATCTTTTCAAAGACTTCTGGACAGAAGTCGAAACGTTTTCTGCAACAAATAAAGTCCAGTTGATCCTGTATTGAACGCCTTTTTTGATTTCATCATGTCCTGGACGACTGAGAATCTTCACCAGCATAAAACAAGTGATAAAATCAAGTAAAATCAATAATAATATCAACCAAGATCAAAGATAAAATCATGTGAATCACCATCACATACTGAATCCAAAAAAATCAAGATGGCCACCATATTAAAACAAAATAAATAAATACTTTAATCGTTGATATTTTGCCATTTTGAGCTGAAATGGTATGGTGAGAGCGAACCCAAACACATTGTAATGTCAAATCAAACATTTTTAATGGCTGCCACGTGGCAGTCCCAGTCAAAGTTTCTCCTGGAAGTTTCTAGTTATTTTCTCCATTTAGGAGTGTTATGTGTACCAGTACATGGCTTGAAATGCAATGTACCGTGTATATATATAAAGAGACAGTTTTTTGAATTGGCCCTTCATTGATTTTATTATTTTAGGCTGTGTCTTTAGATGAGATGCATGATTTTCTCTACAGACACAGAACAGTATATTGCAGTATACTGTATTATTATGTGTGGTGTTTTTGTGATCTGCATTGTCAATGTCAGATTACTTATAGCGAGAACACACATTAAACAGAAGTTGGACTGAAGTTCATATTTCAAGAAATGAGAAGGATGTAATTACTTTTACTTTCAAATCTGTGCAGGATGATTGTGTGCAACCAAGTGATGAAGTACATCCTGGACCGAATAGACAAAGATGAGAGGCAGGCGGCCAAGAGGAGAAAAAAGGAAGAGGTTATGGAGGCCAAGAGGAGGTTAGCTAACGCTAGCAAGCTCTCAATGCTTCTTTACAGACACAAAGAGAGCCTCAAGATGGAGATTCTGAAGAAGCGGGCGCTTCTTGACAAGGAACTGCAGCTGGAGGCTCAGGTAACAAAAGGCGACGCTTGGAAAGTTGGACAAATCTGGATATTTATTTCAAACATTAAATAAAAGTACCTCTGACTGTAGCCTGATTAGTCCTTGTGCCACTTTCCTCAGGAGGAGTTAACGAGGGACCTGATGCGGATGCGAAGGGAGAAGGAAAAGGCTCAAGCAGCAGCTCTCCAAGCAGCCCAGGTGGCTGCAGCTGCGGCAGCCCACAGTCAGAGACATCAAACTCTGATCCACAAACACGTTTCTTCAAAGCACCACTTCACCACAACCGTCACCTCCTCCACACACAAGAGGAAACGGGAAGAGGAGAGGGAGATGGCTACAGCAGCCAGGTCCAAGAAGAAGAAGATGATCTCTACAACAAGCACAAAGGAGAGCAAGAAGGACGTAAAGTTGTACTGCATCTGCAAGACGCCCTACGATGAGACCAAGTATGCTGTCAAGTATTTAATACCAAGGCTGGTGGTAAATGTGGTCACGTTGAAGCACTCTCAATGTCTCAAGGACAATTTAACTAATGGCCCTAGACATTTTTAGTCTTTTTTTTTTTAACGTACTGTTTACACATCCTAACCTACCGGTATGTAGTTCACAAATATGATGGGAAGTGTGCTACAGTAGTCCCTCATTGATTGCAGGGATTACCCCCCAAATAAGTGCAAATCCACAAAGTAGCAACGTTATATTTATTTATTTTAGTATTGATATGTATTTTAAGGCTTTATAAACCCTTCCCACACTTCTGCAATGTTCTAAACTCTTAAACCTACATCATTTTAACAACATACATACAGTACTGTTACTGTATATGTAGCTACTAAATTTTACTCACCAGCTCTGTAGAACAGCAGCAGCTCTCGATTCCGGTCCGACTCAGTTCTGTTTCTGCAGACCTACCCTGCAGCGATGAAGCCTACAATGTCCTAAATTCTTAAACCTACAAACTTTAGTAACATATACAGGTAGCCCTCTAGTTACGTCAGGGATAGGGACCTACGTGTGTGACTTAGGTCGATTTTGTCGTACCTCGCGGACCAAAAACACATGCCTATCGTAGGTCCGCGTTTCTGACATAGGTCGCGGTTATACCGCTAACGGAGCGCCGCACACATATTTAATGGCATGAGACTGAACAAGCAGACATACTAAGGCCATAAACACGCACAGAACTGCACAACAAATAAAAAATATAATGTCTTACTTTGAGCCGGTGGCCCCGACTGCCAGGCGGACATTTGCGGCGAGCTCCCGGCCGCAGATGGATCCTCCGCGGCATGTCGGCTCGGTGTCTTCGCCTGTGTTAGCTGCTTTGTTAGCTGCTGTCGTTAGCATGTCGGGCGGCGTTGTGGCCGCCGATCGCGGGGCGATCCGCGGCTGCTCCTCCGGACCTGAGACGTCCACAGAGTTGACCGAGTGTTTCCAGCTCATTTATCCGTATGAGGCAACCCTGATCGGGCACACGGAGCCAGCTGACAGTAGCCTCCGGAGCTCCATTGACCGCAGTACAGTTGTAAAATGGCAACCGGAAGTGGCGAGCGGAAACCGGAAGTTGCGTAAATACGATTAATTTCTTATCAAAACGTAAAATTAATAATTATACTTTATTTATAAAGCCATTTAAAACAACCACAGCTGCAACAAAGTGCTATACACATGAAATTAATAACTTTTAAACACATAAAAAAAAAAAAAAAAAATGTTTTTTTTTTTATCACAGTCATATTAAGTCTATGGTGTTAACCGGTTCGACATTAGCGGCGTCTCCACACCTTCTCTTTCCACCTCTCTTAACACAGAACTTGTGTTGTGCGGGAGTTGTAGGCGGGACTTCATAGTAAGAGAGGTGGAAAGAGAAGGTATGGAGACGCCGCTAATGTCGAACCGGTTAACACCATAGACTTCATATGCCTGTGGTTAACACAGACTCTTTTTTTATTTTATATCAAATAAAAAACAAACGTAAAAAAAGTTCACCCAGGTCAGGATCGAACCTGGGTCCCCCGGACAAAAAGCCAATGCACTTCCAGTTGTGCTACCGAGGCATGTTGCAAAATTCCAGTTCTACTTTATATTTAAAGGAACCGCCCCTCCTGAAATACTGGCTATGCATGCTACATCTATACTTATCACGTCATTACGTGACACGTATCATGTAATTACGTGATACGTATCACGTAATTACGTGATACATATCCCGTTATTACTACATATTATCACATAATTACGTGATATGTATCACGTAATTACGTGATACATATCACGTTATTACTACAAAAGCCCCAAAAAATATTTTCAATAGGTGGCAGCAGAGCCATATATATACAGTAGAGAGTTCCGACACTCTTTGATCTCGCCGACAGGCGGTCAATCGTTCCAAACAACGGCTATGGAAACCTTGTGGAGCTGCGCCCTCTGGCAGCGACGGAGCGCTACTGCAGGCAGCTTCAGACTGTTACCCAGAGCCATGGAACAAATCGCCCCCTCCATGACCCATGTGACTTCCGCATTCCATTCTTACAATGGAACTCTATGGGAGTGTCGCAACTCTCACTTTATATGGCTCTGGGTGGCAGCACTACGCTTCCGTACCTGTGCAACCAAATGCAACTACTAAATTAAATCACAGACTGAAACAGTAAATGAAAACAGACATAATGATGCAACAAAACATTATGTATTTGCTGTATTATGTATAGATGATTATTGTTTGAATTGATAGTTTAAATTGATTTTGTTTAAGAAGGAATAGATACAATAATTTTTTCTTCTTCTGCTTCCTTTCATTTTATGTTTTGTTTAAAAAAAGTCTTTGTGTTTATAATTGAAATGAATAAAATAAATACATAAATATTGTCTGCGCCATTTGTTGCGATCCAACTGATTGCTGTGAATTATCCAGGCATTACGTCATCTTGTCATATGCCTTCTGCTGCTCTGATTGGTTCAGAGACGAACAGGTAAAACTTGAATCCAAAACCAGACAACGGACAGAGGGAGATTCACATCCATACATCACCGTCCTCTTGAGAAACGGGATATCCCCGAGTTGCTCAAAACTAAAAAAAAGCGCTCGCGAGAAAACCGTTGGAGCCGTGAGCGCGCGATGACGTCGTCGGTGCCGACGTGCGCGTTCACGTTTCCGCGCGCCTACCAACGCTAGCTCGGGGCGAAAAATCCCCCAGCAGCAGCAGAGCGAAAGATCCAGCGAGAGCCAGCCCGAGCTTCTGACTCACATATAGTGTGCTCCAGCGTGCGTGGAGCGAAGGAGTCTTCCTTCAGCGAGCTCGCAGCGTGTCTCCCTCTCTTCTGCACGACTGGAGGCTGAAGTTCTTCTTCACCGAGAGCGGTTTTTTGTAGAGTTTTTACCGGAGAGCGGCGGCACCACTCGGCGCGTCAACCCCGGGAGGAGAGAGCAGAAGTTTCCGCTGGCTGCCGCTGCTGAAGCCGCAGGAATGTCGCAGAAGGAGAGACCCACTTTCTATCGACAGGAGCTCAACAAAACCGTGTGGGAAGTCCCGGAGCGCTACCAGAACCTGTCTCCCGTGGGCTCCGGCGCGTACGGCTCCGTGTGGTGAGTAGTAGCCGTTTGACCCGCGAGGCCCAGCGGAGGAGCCGCTGGAGCCTTTTGTGCACATCGTGGTTCTGTCGGTGGTGGAAGCTGCACCGTGTGCACGTTCCAGAACTGAGATCCAGCCTTTTGTTGTTTCAGAGGATCAGGATTATTCCTGCTGTCTCTCTGCTCCTGTAAACACACTGTTTACCTCTTGTTTGTAGTAAACACACACAGGCTGAACAGGGAAAGTGTTGCATGTCTTTGGACTTGTTTATCACTTCTTACATGCCCGTACTTGCATCATATATACAGGGTGCCCCCCCCTCCACCTTCATGGGGGCTAACCGCCTGAGGCGAGAATACTGTGGTACTCCTGCATGTACTGTAGTACTCCTGCATGTACAACCTGCTACTTGACACATCCGAGGACTGCATGCATTATGCATTTTCCAGCAGGGTGCAGCCTGCAGAGTACAAGCAAGCAAAGGGTGGGGGGAGTCACGTGGCTTTCGGAAAGTAGACCCCCCCC
>JBBPBX010014098.1:0-25990 GCA_038048925.1 Garcialebias charrua | reverse complement strand
CACAGTGAGAGCTTTCTACAGGAACCCATCCGACGATGATGATGACTCTAGAATGATGTCACCCTTTTCTCCCGTCGTGCTTTACACACATGACTCACTGTCCCGAGCTTTAGGTGGTGGCCTCACCATTCAGAGACCACCAGAACTTTATTCTGCTCGTTTGGGCCAAACTTTCACACCAGTGCAGCCAAAAACACGCCCGGATTTTACATTTGAAGACAATACCAAGCAATGCAGCCATCACAGGTATAAGTAGCCCAGTTGTTAACGTAGTTTTACTTGTAATTCCGTGGTAATACCATTTTTGTAGCGTGCTGTGTAGAGTTTGCTGAAGATTAAACTTGATTCTTTCACATTTTTTTGGTCATTTGCAGCTACTTTTGAAGGAGACACACCTCTGAATTTTTCTTTTCTTTTGTATTTCAGTTTGCTTGTCAAACCTGAGCAAGAAACCATTTAACTCATGCAGCTTTGAATAAGTTCTCCACCCAGAGGGATCCAATCAGTGCTGCACCTTTAAATCTCTTCCAAGGGTATCTGAGAAGTATGAAAGCCATCTTCATACTTTCTCTATTAACATTCACAGCTGGTGGAACTGTCAGCTGGTCACCCGGCTGACAGCATTTGTTGTTGGTGCCACAGTGCTGCTCAACCACCCCACCCTTTTCAGTAAAAAAATAAAAATAAAAAATACAGTATACATATACATATATTAGGGGTGCACTGATAAATCGGCCCCGATTTCCTTAATTTTGGGAAATTGGAAATCGGCCAATGCTTGCATGAGAAACCGATCTTACAGATTTCTTTAGTTTTAACAACAATTGTCTAAACTTCATTTATATTTCAGAGCACTAACTTGTGACCAGTTAAAACAAGTTTGTATTGTTTCTAAAATATTGTTCAAGGGTCTGTTTTTCAACAAAATAAGATTGAATTAGAAGGCGCATTGTGACCTTACAACATCTTACAGTGTTGCTTATAAAACTAAATCGCTATCGGCCTAAATAGGAATCGGCAAGTCAGACTTTGTATTGATCGGTGATCGGCCAAGAAACTGCAATCGGTGCACCCCTAATATATTTATACAGCATACTGCTTGTTATTTTCAGTCATACAAGAACACAGGTGATTTGCATGATTTGTGCAGAAAGACCGAGCTTATTGTAAACCCTGCTGGCTCGGTCTGTGCAGGAAAAGCTTGTGTATTATTCAGTCTATGTTTGTTAGTTACAGTAAATAGAGACCATCCTGAAACCAGTGCAGGTCTTGAGGGCGTGCATGCATATTTTGAATACTACATAATCAGCAGAGTGAACATGAAGGCATTTAATAAAATATACTGTATCTTTAAAAATCTTTTACAAATGTCAGATAGCTTAGTGCACATCCATGAAATATTTGCAGCTAGGGCTGGGCCATATCATATCGTTACCGGTTTTACCGGGCAAAAAAGCTTGCCCGGGCAAAAAAGTTATATCATGATATGCTAATTTCATGACGTAATACGTCGGGGCACACCGCCCCCTTATCCGAGCGCTTCAAAAGACCAAACCGAGTTGCGCACCTCCCTCCACCAGTGTAACGCTAGCTAAAATGCTAAAAACAAACAACGTGTTTCAGCTGTCTCTCCCCTCTCTCACTGCACAGGTACAGAGAGCTTGTCCCCCCCTCTCTCCCTGCCCCGCGCTGCTCAGCGTGTGTGCGGGCTGCTCTCTCCCTCGCTCTAAAACTGTTGCGTGGTTCAGCTGTTGAACACACAGTCTCACACAGAGGCAGGTGATCAGAGAATCAGATAGATCAGTTAAAAAAATGAATCAGAAAAATGAATAATTCCTGCAGGAACAGAGGAAGCTGAAACACCAGAAGCTTCAGGGTCAGCTGATCAACTTGTTACAAGTTATTTTTATACCGGTACTTGGAGACTGAATACTTTACTTAATAAAGTAATTTCAGTAAAATTACCCCTTGTTGTTTTTTAAAATTTTATATAATACTGCAAAGCAACATGTTAAGTTAATTTTGTCAAATAAAAAAAAATATTATTTTTTTGGTTATATCACGAAATTTATCGTTATCGTGATAATGCTCTGAAATATCACAATATAATTTTTGAGCCATATCGCCCACCCCTATTTGCAGCCAAGCATTAGGCTTTTGATTAGTTTTTAACTGCAGGCAGCTCATCTGTGCTGAATGTTTTAGTTGGCATGCTTGGCTCTACACCACGGCTAGCTAGCTATATATACAGGTGGTCCCCGACTTACGAGCACATCGACATACGAGGTTCCGGACTTGCAAGCTGACTAACGAACAGTAAAGTTGTACAGAACATACAGAAAATACAGCACTGGTATGTGTTTTTAGATGAAAGTGTGTTAGCTAACCGTTTCTAAACAATATATATGTGGGCAGCACGGTGGCACAACTGGTAGAGCTGTTGCCTCTCAGCGAGCAGGTCCCCGGTTCAAATCCCGGTCTGGAGGCCTTTCTGGGTTGAGTTTGCATGTTCTCTCCGTGCATGTGTGGGTTTTCTCCGGGTGCTCCGGTTTCCTCCCACAGTCAAAAAACATGCATGTTAGACTGATTGGTAACTCTAAATTGACCCTGGGTGTGAGTGAAACAGGTCCCTCTTGTAAATGAGTCCCCGTGGCTCAACGAGGCTAGCCTGTATAAATAAAGGTTGAATGAAAAAAAAAAAANATATATATATATATATATATATATTAGGGGTGTAACGGTACGCTAAAATCACATTTCGGTTCGGTTCAATTACAAGGAGGGCTCGGTTCGGTTTATTTTCGGTTTATTTTCGGTACAAAAAAAAAGACAAAATAAAGACTTACAAAATGTTTATTTTGAAAATATGCCAAAAATATGTTTGTATTGTATTGTAGTAATAAATAAAAGTGACCCATTTGGATGATATTTTAAATAAACAGCACTCTACAATAAATAAATTATATTAAAAATAATAAAAATCTTAATAAATACAATAACAGTCAGAACCAGAACAATAAGCAGCAACAGACTGTTTACAATCTAACTAATCAAGTTTTTGTCCAGTAGCAGCAGTGTGGCTGTATTTGTCCTCATTACTCACAACCTCTTCTTGGTGGGACAGGTCCTGGAACAGTTCAGAGTTCAGTTCAGTCATCACACACTTCTTAGCTGCAGCAGGTGATCTCTGGTGGATTTCCCTGAAGTGGAAGAGAGATGCTACCTCTGTAACTGGAAATACTGGAAATAAAACACAGAGGTAAAAAAAATAAGTTAATAAGATTATGATTTTAAATAATAATAAATTATAAATAATAATTATAATAAAAGAACAATACCTCTTGAATGGTTGAATCTCTCACTCATCATCAGGGCTTAAATCAGCTCCAGGACTTGTTGACAATCAGTTTTAGCTTTTCATAAAGAGCTGAACTTTTTGACTTAAGTGTTGACGTGATGAATGTCTCGTAGCAAGGATCAACTGCGCATAAAAAACATTCAGACTTAGATTCAGAGCTTTAAAAACTCATACAGTTTGTGTTATTGATCTGGACCGATCTAAATTACCTGATGAAGTTGTTTAAATGCAGCTGTGTTGTAGCGCTGTTTGTAACAGCTGCTGTTTCTTGGTTCACGTTCGGATGAAGTCGTTTCAAAAGAGTTCACGTTAGACGTGTTGCTGCTGCAGAGCCAGTCTTGTGAAAACAACATCCACACACACAGCTTAGTGTGCTCGTCTTTTAACAAGAAAACCATAACGTTCACAAACAGGAGACCGCAGCATGAAGCTAACGGCTAATGCTGCGTGTGCTGCGCGATAATAGCTCCATGCTGAAACGCGCCCAGGAAATTTTGTTCCGCGGCGCATATATTAACGTTCAACGAGTGAAAAAATAACCGAAACGGTACGGAGGTGGACTGATCCGAACGTGCTGTACCGAAACAGTTCGGTACACCCACTACAACCGTTACATGCCTAATATATAAATAAGGGGTTTGAAGGCCACAGGTAATGATTATTGCTCGCCACTGAAATGCAAAGGTGGACATTTATGTTTTTGCATGTGACTGTTATCAAAATGTGTCATCAGCCATTTGACACATTTTAATAAAGACTGCAAAAAGTAATAATTGATTGTACATTCTCAATGGATTCATTTTTAGATTCAAGCCAGTTGTAGACTATCACACCCCACTGACCTTTATTTGACACATATTGACTTCAGTTTGGTGTGGTAGTAGCTGAGACTGAACCCCAACACATAACAGTGAGCACTAACAGACTGGGCAACATTTTGGTTCTATATACAGGTATTGCCATGAACTATTTGGAATCGAGACTGTCTGTTAGCAGAATATCTCATTTGCCACTGGAGGGATTTTCATGAAACTTTCATGAAATCTTTTATTGGAGTCGGACGGTTTAAGATGGCTACCACATCAACATTATCCAATACAAAAAATGGTAGAAGCTCAGTCAGTTGTATATTGAGCTAAAAATTTTTCAGCAGAGTGTCGTTCCCTGAACATAATTTGAATGTGACTTCTTGCAATGTTGCATTAGATTGTGCAAAACATTATTTGACCCAAACAGCAACTACATTGTGGTGGAAATGTTTAATTGCACCATTAAATACTGGTTGCTTGCTGTTGACTTACTTTTTAGTCCAATTTCAAAATTGTAAAATTTTTGAATTACTTTACTGTTGTTGTTTTTTTTCAAGAGACATCTTTATACATATACTGTACCGTAGTGAGCTTAGATGCCTGTTATAATAGTACATTTTATTTAAAAAGTGCCTTTCTGGACACTCAAGGACACTGTGTAAAACAAATAAAAACTAAGATAACTGTAAGTGTAAAAAAAAAAAGCAACATAGTCAAACATTAAATAATTCACCTAAGCTGCTGTCCTGTGTCTGTACTGCAGTCTTACCGCTGTTTAAGGTCAGATAGAGAAATCAGTCAGACTCAAACCCTCTATGTCTCATAGTTTACCAAAAATAATATTCTGACAAATTACTTTAGGATTATGGAAGCTGGAATCAGAGATATTTTTAAAAGCCCATCTCTGACCTACGGGCTGCTTGTTGAATAGACTGCTCTGCATCTTTTCAGCTGTCATTTTCTGACTCCAGCATCTGGTCATGTTTGGTTTGTGACTGAATCCTCGAGTGATGTTGCAGAAGTGCAACCATTCATTATTGCTTAAAGTCCTGGATTAGCCATTAGCCTCACAAAGCAGGTCATCATGCAGATATTACGGTAGAACTGAAACTCCACTTATATATTTGTAGTTTAATTTTGTATTTTTTTTTAAGTGGAAGAAGTAATGAGGTGCATGACGTCTGGCATATTAAATCTCATAATTATTTTTACAGCCTGTTGTTTGCCTTAATCTCCATCTTTGTTAGCCGAGCAGCTCATGATCTTACTGCATTCATATTCCCACTACAGGTGCCTTTGCAGCATCTCAATTACCTGATGGCAGGAGGGCTGGGGATTTTAGACACCTCACAGTTCAATTTGATTATGTTTAGAGGGCTGTGATATGACTATGAAATCATTATTGATGCGTTTTGATTATCTACAATTGTCAGGTTTACCGGTATGTATAATCACCAGGAGGCAACAGGCACACTTGAGATGTTTATCTAAAATGCTGAAACTGAAATACAGAGGTAGAGATACAAGTTTACAAATTGAAACAACTATGGCTTATTCTACAGAAATAAACAGTGATTTATAATATTTCATATTAAAGAGTGCACAGTATATATAGGCTGTGTCTCAATTCAGGGGCTGCGTCCTCATGAGGACCCAGCCTAGCTGGGCCGAGTAGGCCACGCACTCACAAGACCGGGTGGGCTGAGCGAAACTGCTGAAATGGGACGGTCTAGCCTTCAGGTTTGCCGGCATTGAAGTGGGTGGGGCGTTCTCTTGAAGTGGGTGGGAAGTTCTTGTGTGCCGCTTGGTGTGTGTGGAAAGAGAAGGGACGCCGCTAAAATATATTAGTTATCTGAATACATGTATATATATTAGTGTTTCTGAGCTTACTGTTTGTTAAGAACTGATTACAAATCAGCTTATAAGGGGCGATCTGTTAAAACCCAGAGTGGACCTACGAAATGCAAGCTGTCGAGTAGCTCAACTGGTTAATCAACCTGCGATTGGTGCAGAGATACTTTTCTCGAAGCTGGTTCGAATCTCACTCGGTACGGTTAAAACTTATTTTACGTTTGTCTTTTATTGGATAAAAAAATGAGGACTGAGATTAAAAGGAAGGAGTTTGTGAAACTCCTTCTTTTTTTTATCCAATAAAAGACAAACGTAAAATAAGTTTTAACCGTACCGAGTGAGATTCGAACCAGCTTCGAGAAAAGTATCTCTGCGCCAACCGCAGGTTGATTAACCAGTTGAGCTACTCGACAGCTTGCTTTTCACTGGTCCACTCTGGGTTTTAAAAGATTGCCCCTCAGAAAATCCTTGCTACGCACGTGTAAAATAATCTGATTTGTAATCAGTTCTTCAAAAACAGTAAACTCAGAAACACTAATATACTGTATATTCAGCTAACACAATTTTTTTTGTCGTTTCTGAAGTTAAATTTTAATGAGATATATTCGAGCTGAGGTTGTTTGAGATGACTAAATAAAGGTTGAATGAATATTCGCGCTGAGGTTGTTGTTAAAACGAGCTGATGACTCAACAACACACAGCAGCCCCGACTCTGCACGCAGAAAGTCCCACCCCCCCCGCGAAATCTCTGCTGGCGCTATGAATTCTGGGATAGCCTCCGTCTTGAAGGATTCACGAATGCATCCTTCGATTTCGGCAGGAAGTAGGCCGCATTCCTCGGCCGCATGAGGAGGAGTCTTCGAATTGGGACAGTCCTCCGCGCGGGGCAATGACGTATGCGGCCGACAAATGCGCACTCATGAGGACCCAGCCCATGAATTGAGACACAGCCATAGCATAGATGCAGGCTTTTCTATAGCATTTTCAATGTTAAGCTAAGGCGATAAGCATCATAAGTGTCACTGAAGTGTATACAAACATTACTTAAAACAGTCATGTTATGATAACTATTACTTACAGACATTATGGGTTTAGCGAAGAAAAAGTGAAAAGACATAAAAACATACTGCAGCAGATATGACAACTCTGCTAGAAGAAACAGAACCACGCAGCAACTACAGTACTCTGATGACTCTTAGAGTGGCAACATTTGAAAATCAATTCCCAGTCCTCCATGTGCTCTACATTTAAAAATAGATTATAACCCTCATCCTTGGTTATTAGCTAAGTCAACTTAGATTTCAATAATTGGAAGTGTGGTTATTTAAACCTGACTAGTATGAAAAAAAAAACCTCTTACGGTGGGTTAAAATAGGTTATAGTCCTGTAAACACATTTGTAATGGATTTAGTTCTATTTTTTAGATCGAAGCATTTGAATTAGGCCTGTCACACTCGCAATAAACAATAAATAAATTAATCGCATGATACATGAAAATTATTGACCTAATTTTCATTTATCAGCTTTAACGTTTCATCGTGTCTCTTTCTACTATTATGCTGAGAAGCACGTGCGCTCCAGCTTGCGGACCAAAGCGCGACTATATCCGAGGCTTTAAGCCTCGGATATAGTCGCGCTTTGGTCCGCAAGCTGGAGCGCACGTGCTGCGCGCGCACTGTGCATGCGTTTATAGTGTGGCACGGCAGCGCTTGGCAAAGTGCTGTTCTTTTACTGACCAGCAGGTGGCAGTACCCTCTAAAACCTGTGCATATGTTGCAAGAAAGGGTGTAGAAGAAGAAATCTACCGTAGAAGAAGAACTGTTTGACGTCACACAACAAAAACAAATAGCTTTCTGCTCGCGTGCTGAACTGTTGTCTTTATTTGCGGTTTTAATGCATGGAGTCAGCGGAGGAGAAAGCGATCACGTGAGTTTTGGCGAAAAAACAAAAGAAAAGTCCGACTCCAGATCAGGAATGAAGGAGAATTTATTACATTTTATGTCACAAAACATTCCTCCATGCGTCGCGACGCCGTTTCCACGACCACAGCGGCGCAGACAGCTGCAGAATCTGGCGTGAAGGCTGTCGGTGAGGTCCCTACCCGACCTGTCAATCAATTCAGCGCGCGCGCTAGGCTTGCGGAGCTTCAAAATCTGGAAGGTGCACGACCACGCGCGAAACCAACGCACTGGCCAAAGCGCGGGGGCGGGGACTTCGCAATTGCGTCACTTTGGCCGCGCGCCCTATGCGACGCGTCAACTATATCCGAGTAAGGCTGAGTTATACTTTCGCTTTGGTCCGCAAGCTGGAGCGCGCGCGCCGCGCGCGCACCGAGCCGTGCGGCTCCGTGCGTTTATAGTTTCGCCGGCGGCGCATGCCAAAGTGCTGTTCTTTGAGCCCAGTCCACTGCAAAAGTCAACGGTGCGGCGCGCGCGGCGCGCGCACTAGGCTTGCGGAGTTTCAAAAATTCGGAGGTGCGCGACACGCGCCAAGACGACGCGCGGGGCCAACGCGCAGGGGGCGGGGACTGCGATATCGCGTCACTTCTGGCGCGCGCCCCTCGCGCGCGGCGCGACGCGTCAAGTATAAATCAAGCTTTAAGCTACAAGCTAAGCTAACAGGCCAACTTCGGGGAAAAAAACTTTGTCTTGTTGAAGTCTTGTTGAAGCTCCAAAATTCACGGTTGAAACCCGTGCCTTCGTGTATATAAAAAGTTGTTTTTCTCTGCAAAAAGAAGCTGAGAACTTGTTTACCGTATTTTCTGGAATTTAGGTCGCACCTGAATATAGGTCGCATTGTCCAATAACGGTATTGCCAAAGAACTGGGAAAATCCATATATAGGTCACACCTGAATATAGGTCGCACCTACGTCAAAATGTGGACCGTGTTTAGCTCTGCTGCAAATGTCTCTTCCACAGGAGCGCACAGCAAGGCTTTTAAGAAGATTAACACTTAAAAACAATTATTTGTTTGATAAAAATTATAGCAAATATGTGTCTGAGCTGAACTTTTCTTTAATAAATGAATAATTTTAGCAGGATAAACACCTAAAAAATATTTGTTAGCTGACATTATTGTAAGAGTGTGTCTCAGTTTAATTTTTGTTAATAAATGATTACAAATCAGCTTATTTTATAAAAAGCCATAAATAGGTCGCACCTGAATATAGGTCGCAGGGCATGCAAAAATGATAAAAAGCAGCGACCTATATTCCGGAAAATACGGGGTACTGTTTTTTTTTAATTAAAATGTGTTATTGTGACAAGCCTAATTTGGATCCAGTTAAACCAAAGCTGTACTATTGTATAAATAAATCTGACTTGACTTGATTATTGCCTTATAGATAACTGTATCCACAAACCAGTTTATTAAAATTTTTCCTGTTTCTCAAAGATCACTTTATTGGCTTTTGAGGCTGCAGGGCCGTATACACTCTTTATTATCTTGATGCTAGCTCCTGTCATAAAAGAGATTAAAATTTAAATTGACTCAGTGATAATGGTGTATCCCTGCCTGAATCTTCTTTTAAGCATGGGTGCATTTTAAATTCTCACATCTCTGCAAAGGAAGGGCAAACGTGTGTTTAAAACGTGTGTTATTTTATTAAAATAACTATCTTCTCAGTGTTCTAGTACTACTAATAATGTTGTAATAAAGCTTTCTGTGGTTTGCGAGATGACTCAGACTTGAATGATTTTCTGCTGTAGTGGTGAAATCCCCTGAAATATGACAAGGCACTTATTACCGATATCTCAACAAATCAACTAATGTCCACATTTGTGTGTTTGCTCACTTTGCGTGCCTGCTACTCTGCAGACTGGCGCTCCACTTCCCTGTGAAGCCTGCCTTTCCACGCCGCTCCTTTTACAGCCCACAGTTTACAACCATTTGTTATTGCAGTTCCATTTATTACACACTAATTGGATGTTGTATGCTTAGACTCCTCTTGTTTGCCGTGCAAATTAGCAACACAGGGTGTGTGTGTGCATCTTTCTTTTCTTTTTTTGTCATTTAGGAATCTTGCTGTCTGTGTGCTGACTGCGGGTTTTTCCTCACCAGCGACACATGCACACAAGTTGTTCTGCAAGCCTCGAACTCTGGGCGTGGAAGATTATCTTGGACTTACTGGAAAAAAACGCTATGCTTATCTTAATGTTCTTCTTATGGAGACATGGCACTCAGGGTCATAGTTTTCCTCTAAGATTTGGATTGTTAGCATCAAAACCTGCTTTTTAATTCTCAGTACAATAAAAAAGTTACACAGTTTACATCGCAGAGGAAACGAGCCTAATCTTTTTTTCTAGTGTTGGCCAGGCCTCGAATCTGTACTCGAGTTCACAGGCTGCTTTTGCCTCCAGTTTTCTCTACAGTTCCTCTTTTGAATTTAGTCAGCGCTCTGTCGATGTTAGCAAGAGCATTTTTGAAAAACACATGTGGCAACATAAACCTGAGCACAATTTGTTTCCAGATTGATTTTGCAATCATCCTTGTTTTTATGCAGATTAAGTCATTGATCTGAAAGAGGTGTGGCGTAGAGGTTAGAGAAGGCGAGCCTGTGATCAGAAGGTTGTCGGTTTGAACCCCTGGATCAACAACATAAAAAATGTGAAAGGTGGAGCACACCTCCCTCCACCCTTATTTGCTCCACTCTGGGCTCTTGAGCCCCCACCATCTGCTCCCCTGGGCGCTCTAGATGTCAGCTCTCTGCTCCACACAACGGCTTGTCGTTTACGCATTTGCCGGCCCTCCCCGGCTCTCCCTGGCTCCTCCCTGCTTATAACCCGGGTTCTGCATGTTCGCATTTTCCTTTTTTTCCCCGACTCCGCCCTCGTCATGGAACCATCTCCTCCGTGGTTCCATCGGACCGCGGCCCGACGGGCCCAGTTCACGTCATTTACTGCTCACATTTGATTCGTTGTTTGCAGCAGGGGCTGGACTGCTTCGTGTAGGGGCGAGACCAGAGGGCGTGACTAGCTGCGTGTTGAGTCATCAACTGCGATTTCGCCAGCGCACCTAAAAGCACTCTATTTTCATCTAAAAACTACTTTTGAGTGCATAAAAATGATCGGAAACGTGTGTTTATATGCTTAACTTGCTAACTGTAGTGAAAAAACACATGAAAACTCAGTATTTATTTCGTTTTTTCCAAAAATTCGCAAACCGGAAGTCCGCTCGTTCGTAAATTTCGCCAGCGCACCTAAAAGCACTCTATTTTCATCTAAAAACTACTTTTGAGTGCATAAAAATGATCGGAAACGTGTGTTTATATGCTTAACTTGCTAACTGTAGTGAAAAAACACATGAAAACTCAGTATTTATTTCGTTTTTTCCAAAAATTCGCAAACCGGAAGTCCGCTCGTAAATTTCGCCAGCGCACCTAAAAGCACTCTATTTTCATCTAAAAACTACTTTTGAGTGCATAAAAATGATCGGAAACGTGTGTTTATATGCTTAACTTGCTAACTGTAGTGAAAAAACACATGAAAACTCAGTATTTATTTCGTTTTTTCCAAAAATTCGCATTCTGAGCTTTTCGGTAAGAACTGCCCACCCACGTCAAGTGAATACCCCACCCACTTCAAGGCTTGCTCTCCGGACAGTGCGCAATCAACGAGGGCGGGCCAGAGCTGGCTCTGGGCCAACCAGAGACGAGCGGGACCGGGGAGGGCCGGCAAATGCGTAAACGTGGTAGCTGGTGTCAGGAATGGCATCCGGTGTAAAAACAATTGCCAAGTCTTCGTGTGAGTTAGTTCACTGTGGCGACCTCTGAAGAAGGGAGCAGCCGAAAAAGAAATAAAAAAAGAAAAAAGGTAATTGACCTGAAAGAAACATTGGTTATCTAAAAACACATTGTGGTTCTCATACATTCATGAGATGCGTGCCCATCTGCTCCTCTGCATGTTAGGACTACAGATAAATACACTTATTTTATATAATATACATGCAACGCATTTCTGGTTTATAAACTTTAAGAATTAGGGGTTCACCGATTTATCGGCCCAGATTTCCTTAATTTAGGCAAATTGGGAATCAGCTGATACTTGCATGAGAAACTGATTTATACCAATTTCTTTTTGATTTTAACAACAGTAGTCAGAACTTCCTTTATATTTCAGAGCACTACCTCATGGACAGTTAAAACAAGTTTGTGTTGTTTCTAGGATATTGTTCAGGGGTATGTTTTTCAATAAAATAATATTGGAAAATTGAAGGTGCATTGTGACCTTATAACACCTGACTTTTTAAAAATCGGTGAGTGGACAGAAAACTGCAATTGGTGCACCCCTATTAAATATGGAAATAAAAATGTCTCGATTGACAAAATAAAGGAAAAAAACCCACAACATTTAAATTATTTGGTTTGATTTCTCACAAATCTTAGTTACGGTATAATGTGCATTTCTAGTTCTTTTTCATGTAATTTGACGACTGAGTGTTTTTTTTATGCTTACGATTAAACTGACTTTATTAAGTCATTTATTCAGTAATTTATTATACTCAGAGCACATTTCACACTTTATTTTTAGTTAAGCATTCTTTGCCATTCTTTTTTCTGCTTCACGTGTTGCTCTAAAATGACAGATGCAAACTGTTCGGTTACTTCACTGCAATTAAAACGAGACAAACACTTTAAAAAGTACAAAATAAGTTGAATGCAAACACTTGCATATTCACAACATTTTGAACACAAGAGTAGAGCGTTTACTAGCGTTTATGATTTAACGCTGCATATTAAATCAATGTGCTAAAAGCAGCTGCTGCTGTTTGACTCTTTCTATTTATGTAACAATAAATTTGGCCTCGCTTTTTATTGCCAGAGACGTGTTCAGACATCATTTTAGTGTTTGTTCCTGCATCTTAATTAAAATGTATTTAGATATTGTAGCCATGTCGTAAATAAAAAAAACAATTATGATAATAACAAACATTTAGTGGTCTGTGAGTAACGTCTTTTACTTTAGATCTGCAGACAGACAGCTCAGGTAATATGAATGCTTCAGCTTTTTCAACATGTAATTATTGTGAAATAAAAAAATGTTTTCCGGTCTTTTCCTGTGAACATAACTTAGTCACACATTTTCTGCAGGTTGTTTTTCTAGTAAAAAACTGGTATGGTCACAGTAGCTAATGCAGCAACTGGTTCAGTCTTGTTCTCTGTGCAAAATTAAGCTGCCCACTGTAATGAGAAATGAAACGAAGGGCTCTCTGTTAGGCAACTTTTACCGAGTTAAATCCACCCACACAGTCCTGCAAAGGCTCTTGTTGTTAGAAAATCATTTACCGGTAGATTCAGTTCGACAGCTGTTAGCAACCTGCTTTAATGTGGTTTTGTTGAAGCATTTCTTATATTTGTTTGCAGCTCATCATATGATGTAAAGACGGGCCTGAAGGTAGCGGTGAAGAAGTTGTCCAGACCTTTCCAGTCCATTATCCACGCAAAGAGAACCTACAGAGAGCTGCGGCTGCTGAAACACATGAAGCACGAGAACGTGAGTCACCTGCAGTCGAACCGCCTGTCTTTACTTCCCTCTGACTTTAAATCTGTTCCAGCTTAACGTCTCCTCTGTGCAGCAGAATCTTTAGCAAGTTGTGCTCTTAAAAATCATACCTGTGGTTTTTAGGGTAGCAATTCCTAGAAAGACCTGCTCGCCTTGTTGAGAGTTATTTATTTATTTCAATTATGTGAGTAATATTTAAAACCTGCTCCCTGGAATGTGAAGGGAGGGCCACATGACATCAGGAGCTTATGAAGATTTTGTTCTGGGTGAAAAGAAGATAAATAGGCATGTTACACCCTGTATTTATGAGGTTATGAGCTAACTATGTAGCAATAGTGGAAAAATAAAACCCTTAAACCTTCAAGTATTTTAACATTTTGACCATGTATGGACTTCAGAATTGAACATTTAACTTAGAGCTGCTCAAAATGTAAAACTAGCATATAAAAAATTACCAGCTAGCACAACAAGCAAGCATACATAATCATGAACATCACCACCTTCTGTAATATCCTGTAATGTCTTCATTGTGCATCTTAAGTGTATCACATCTACAGTTTTTTATTTTATTCTATTAGTGTAGTAATGGCTTAGTGGCTTCACTTATCCTCCAACAATCATGCCTTTAGTTTTGGTTTGTGTGTGAACATGCAGACTTTGCCCGCATACAAAACAGTCACTGGTGCTGTTGCTGCATCCTGCAAACACTTTACGCTGGATGCATTTGACTGTGAGTGAGCCTTGAAGTTTTTGTTGGTGGTGGCGTCTTTCTACTGGAGAAGTTTGCACTGCTGAGTGTTTATTTTGGGTTGTTTGTAACAATTGCAGTAAGCAAACACTGTATGTGCAAATATAATTTTGAAATGGGGTTCTGTGAGAAGTCTAAAAAAGCTAAGTCTGGTCCTCTGGACATTCACAAAGCAAAAAAAAATATATATATATTTTTTGCTTTGCTATGTTTTGTTTTTTGAATGTCCAGAGGACCAGACTTAGCTTTTTTAGATTTTTCTACCTGGATTATTGAGCATGCATCAGGGTGTTCTGTGAGAAGGTTGCTAACAATAAATATCTTACTCGTTGTACTTTGTAGATTAGCATTTGTTAAGATACTTTCTCTGCTTTCAATTTGTTGGGCTGATAGTTACCGTACGATGAACCAATATTCAAAAACTAATCAAATAATTGCAGCAGAACTGGAAGAGTATTTTTGCTTGCCATATCCATCCTGTTGAGAACTATCTGCAACTAGGCCTGTCGCCATAAACAATAAATCAATTAATCGTATGATAAATGAAAATTATTGATCTCATTTTCATTTATTGGCTTTATCGTTTCTTCGGGTCTCTCTCTTCTACTGAAGACACTGGATGACAAAAGGCTCAACTACGGTGCTCTTCACTGACTCCTCCCTTTCTCTTTAAAATCTGTTTTATCTGTCCAAAACTGTGTTTTTGGATCGTTAAAAGCAGCCAAGTTGAGAAGCTAAGCTACAAGCTAAGCCAACCCCGGGGGGAAAAACCCTCCATCTTTTCAAAGCTCCAAAATTCACAGTTGAAACATGTGCCTTTGTGTAAAAAGTTGTTTTTCTCTGCAAAAAAGCTGAGAACTTGTTTAATGATTTTTTATTAAAAGCTTTGTGTGAAAAATGCTATGCTAAAGAGCTCAAACCACACAGAGCGTCCGCCATTTTGAGAACTGAAAAACAGGAACAAGAGACAGCCCATGTCACGTCAAGGGGGCCTCCCTCCCATTTTTCTTAGACACATGCTGCTTGTTGCCTCACTATACATCCTTTGGTTCAGTCGTATACTGCCATTTGGTGGTCAAAAAAGTTACTATTCTCAAAACAAATTATTTTAATCAACATTTCTTCTTAAATTTTACAAAAAATGTTAATTATTGTCAAATAAAGTTGACAATAATTAGTAATTATTTTCAAATTTCAAACAATATTATCGTTTGTCACAATAATTTCTGAGACAATCATCCAGCAAAATTAGTTATCGTGACAGGCCTAGCCAGAGAGGAGGCAGGTGCTGGTGTGGCTCTCTGTACCTGAGATGTTTGGAAGAACATGTTGCTCTGTCCTCCACACAGCCAGATGTCTCCAAACAGCACATCTGTCAGAGTCTGGCTGCTGTTCTGACTCGCAGCTGTCACATTGTAGGGACCGCCAGCTTCAACAGGGTCAAGGGTCACGCGCCAGATGCCTTTAAAAATAAAGTGACTAAAATTTGTTGCAAAGGACAGAACAGACATCAGATTGATCTAATCTGTGTTCCTCAGAGAGTGACTGATGGACAGCTTTTAGAAATCAGTGATGACAATGGCTGAGTTACAGTAGCTATAAAGTAGATGCCTTTAAAAATAAAGTGACTAAAATTTGTTGCAAAGGACAGAACAGACATCAGATTGATCTAATCTGTGTTCCTCAGAGAGTGACTGATGGACAGCTTTTAGAAATCAGTGATGACAATGGCTGAGTTACAGTAGCTATAAAGTAGATTTATTTATGTTTTCTTTTGGCCATTATCATTAATAATTTATTATTACCGTATTTTCCGGTGTATAGGTCGCACCTTTTTATGGTTTTTTTCTAGGCCTGCGATCTATACTCAGGTGCGACCTATATATGGCTTGTTATCACTTTCGGCGAAACAAATTTTTAAATCCAGCTCATTTCACAATTACGTTCATTTATTAAGGAAAAGTTCAGCTCAGACATATATTTGCTATAATTTTTATCAAACAAATAATTGTTTTTAAGTGTTAATCTTCTTAAAAGCCTTGCTGTGCGCTCCTGTGGCAGACATTTGCAGCAGAGCTAAACGTAGGTGCGACCTATACACCAGTGACCTATCTAGGGATTTTTCCAATCTATTGGTGATAATTGGACAATGCGACCTATACACAGGTGCGACCTATACACCAGAAAATACTGTACATATTAAAACCTACAAAATAAAACTAATTGAATGATCACAGTACAGCACAGAGTGAAACGGTCAAAAGTAAATATAGCCAAAGGCTCAAAGAAATAAAGCCGTATTATATATAAATTTTTTTCCAGATATTTCACACTACGCTCATTGATGTCAGATGTTGCAGTAAAATCCCTTCAGCCCTGCTGAGTCACATGGAACAACTCATGTTTGGCTTTGTTCCACTCAGTGTTAGAAATGGGAACAACCAATGGTGGGACGGCCGTGGTGTAGTGGTAATGGCAGTCGTCTCCCGATCGGAAAGTTGGCGGTTCGACTCCCGGGACCCGCACCATGTGTCGTTGTGTCCTTGGGCAAGACACTTAACCCTGAGTTGCTCCCGGTAGGACTGGAAAGCACCTTGCATGGTAGTCTGCCGCCACCGGTTTATGAATGTGTGTAGCATTCAATATATGTGTAGCACTTTGAGATTTTCAGTAATGAAAAGTGCGTTATAAATTGAATTAATTATTATTATTATAATTATTATTATGAACCAACTGTTTATTTCATGGTGCACTTGTGTTTTACCGAGGACCGCATTCCACTTCTGCAGCTTTCCATGTTAGTCGAGGTGTAGGAACATCTGCTTCAAGCTGATCAGATCAAATTTGTTGACCAATGACAGATTAAACTCTTATCTTAAAGGAAGTCAATTACTGTATATTTAGACAACGTGATTTAATCACTTTAACCATCAGAATAGTTGGTGGACAGATGAGTGCGGGTCAGAGGTCATAGGAGGAATCCGTGCTTCAGTGTTTACAGGCAGAGATTCTAGCCCTTGTTAACACAACTGTTATTGCTGAAGAAGCAGCTGAGTGTAGTTACAAACTATAAAATATGACAATATCCACACTAATTGATGAGTTAATATAAAGTATAACACCTGGCTGCAAAATTTAAGGTCAGATTATCCTTGTTAATTATTGTGCTGTACTTTACTTAGACCTGTCTAAAGCTTTTGACACTGTGTGGACAATGACATCTTGTGTCATAAGCTCTTAGAAACTGGTTTCTCAGATCACACGATTGGTTGGTTCTCTAACTATCTCTCAGATCGGAGGCAATTTGCTCAACATAATTCATATTTTCAATTCAATTCAACCTTTATTTATACAGATAAGTCACATTGAGCCTTGAAGACTCATTTACAAGTGAGACCTGTTTGGACAGACAATAAAAAGCAGAGAAAAATTACATAGGGTTTGGAGACAAAAATAAAAATATCCTAGCACGCTCTTAATCTTTGGTTGAAGGTCAACAGCGTGATACTGAAAAAAAAAAGATCTCGCACATTAGCACATAATGGCGCTGACAATCCACGCCATGGTACTTCTTCCAGTTATCTAACTGTTAACAATGGTGCACCACAAGGTTCAGTCTTAGGTCCCACCCTCTTCACAATCTCCAGAGGTAATGTAGATCAGATCATCCCTGATGCATCCTTACATTTCTATGCTGATGTTACAGTTGTTTACTGTCGAGCTAAAACAGTTGCTAAAGTTTTTCAGCTTTTACAATCTGCTTTTGACATCATCCAGTCAGATTTGTTCCGTCTAAAACTTGTGCTAAATGCTGACAAAACCAAAGGGATGTTGTTTTCAAACAAGAAGTCTGTCCCAGCAATCCTTCCCTCGATTTTATCTTTGAATGGTGTTGCTATTGAGTTTGTTGATTCTTACAAATACTTGGGTATCTTGGTTGATTTGCATCTCTCCTTTAATCCCCACCAAATGTATTTGTCTCGTTTGTCTCTATGTGTCCCTGTGATGGACTTGCGACCCGTCCAGGATGTACCCCACCCCTTTAGCTGCAGGGTTTGATTGAAACCCATCACCCCACCCCTTGCACAGTGATTGCTGGACATGGGCACCGGTGACCCCCCGTGACCCAAAATGGAAGAAGTGGGTAAAAGATAATGGATGGATGGATGACGTAAACAGCTGTATTTACCTGCTGTCACAGTGGCAGGCGTGGGTTTGTGTGTTACCAGTCCTGACAGGTAGACTGTGACCTCTGAACCCTCAGGGCCATACCCCCACAGTCTGGCTCTCTGTGGAGCTTTCTGCAGGACCATGTGGTCTCCATAATACGAAGCAAAGCGCACGACCCCAGCACCTGTCCACACAGAAATGAACAGGAATTAAAAACACTGTGAGTTAAGTTCAACATAAACATCATAAATGGTTGGATGTTGTGTAAGAGAAACTTTTTATTTCTATGTTTCTATGCTAAAGCAGCTGAATAATATCCTGAAACAGAACTGTACTCACCAGAGCTGTGAAAAAGAGCTAAAAGTAAAATAAAAACACAAACTACTGCCATGACAAGTAAACAAACACAAACAAAAAGCTCAGAAGCCCTGTAAACAACAACCGGCTGAACTCCACCCAAGATCAAAACAAACTTTGCTTCAAATGGTGCGTTCATGCGTTTTTAACAGCTGTGACGTCATTCGAGGGCTCCAGCAAATGAGTGCCTTCAAAATAAAAGCACGCATAATCAGTTTTAAATGTTCAAATTTTCTTTTTCCTTTTGCCAATTTTTCGATTGACACAGCAGCAGGAACATTTACAAACTAATTATGCCTCCGAATACCACAGAGTAACTCAATTAAAACAGCCTTGACTGAAAAAAAATGAAAATAAACTGAAGCAAATACACAAAAACACAAAAAATCATGAAACAGATAGATGTATGCTTTAACATTTTATAACCCTTTCCAGTTATGTGGGTTTGTACACCATTTAAAAAAGTAAAACAAGGTGTTTGGGAACATCCGTTATCTTTTTCCTTGGGTTGAAAAAATGTCAGAGTTGCAGTCATTTTGGCAAACTTCAAAATACATCATCAGTCTCATGCAATATGGCAAGGTGACATGCTTAGAATATGTACTGTGTATAACTCAGCTTCTAGCATTTTGCTACTTCCACTACTAAGCTAGCCTTATGTGCATTTTTTTAATAGCGTTTTGCTGCAGTGAGTCCCATGTAGGGCTGGGCAATAATCAATATCTCAATTCTCACATGTGATCTCATGACGTGTATTATCTGCCCTTCATGCTGCATGAATTAAAATCTCAATTATATATTTTACAATCATTTCAGATGTTAAAACAGTCAAGTGTAAAAATAAAACATTTCATTACTGGGTCAGATATTAACCCAACCCCATCAGAACAAGCTATTGAGAGGATGGACAGATCATTAAAGCTCTCTCAAAGTGATCAGACAAGATAGAAGCTACTCTTCTACCCAAAACGCTGACAGTCAACAACTGGAGGAGGCCACCTTCAACTGGATTAAAAACCTGTCCAACAGGCCACTGACACAGCCAGAGATGGATGTGCATGGCTAAAGGCCTGAAATTTGTCATCGCTCCACAGAAAGTATGTACCCATTTTGGAATGTATCACTGCCACTGAATCTGCTATCTGCAACAACAACCTGACTGAAACTGAGGCAGAACAACTCAAGATGAAGATAACAGCATCTCGCTCCAGTGAAGCTACCTCCTTCAAATCTCACATCATAAGAGAGAAAAGCTATTAAGCCAGAACCAAAGCATTTTACCATCTGACAAAGGAAGATATATAGTGTTCCTCAACACTCATGATTAGCAGGACAAAATATCCACACTACTGAGTGACACCACATACGAGTCCTTTAAGAGGAACCTACTCAGCACCTACAAAAAGACCACAGACTACCGTACTTCCAACAACTTGAAAAAGATGAGGTAATCAATTGCTCTTTTTTTAAATCACAAATTAAGTTATGGGAAACCATTCCATGCTTAGATGGACTTTCCAAAATCTACAAAATAAGAACACCACTCAAACCCATCATCAGCAGCATAAACTCAAGACTTCATCCATCCATCCATTTTCTTCTGCTTATGTGGGATCGGGTCGCGGAGGTAGTAGCCTAAGTAGGGAGGCCCAGACTTCCCTCTCCCCAGCCACTTGGGCCAGCTCCTCTGGGGGAATCCCAAGGCGTTCCCAGGCCAGCCGAGAAACATAGTCCCTCCAGCGTGTCCTGGGTCTTCCTCTGGGTCTCCTCCCGGGGAGCTTGGTTGTCAACTCAAGACTTATAATACTGCAAAACATCTTGCTGGCATTTTAGCTCCTCTTGTGGGAAACAAACCACATCACATGGAGAACTACAAGGACTTGGCAAACAAAGTTAAACATTTGGAAATAGTTACAGGATAAACTTTTGTATCTTTTGACATCACAACTTTTCTTCTGTATAGCCACATCAGAGGCAGTAGAAACTGTCAGGAAACCTTTTCAATGAGATAATGATCTTAGCAACAGGATCAATTTCACCCCAGACCAGATCTGTACCCTACTGGACCTTTGTCTTTCCACAACTTATTTCAAGTTCATTGACAGCTTTTACAGACAGAAGCATAGTTTTGCCATGGGATCCGCAGTGTCACCGATTGTGGCGAACATGGTAACAGATGGAAGTCTCAACATGACCGGAAACCTACTCACACCAATCAGTATCATCTGTTTAACCCTCACCACCCACTGGAACACAAACTGTCATCAGAACAGACAGTCTCAATTCAAAGAAACTAGGAATGTGAGATTCAAGTTATAAATCTGTGGTGTTCTGTAAACTTGCTTAATTCAGATTGACAAATGCAGATTGACCTGTCACAATAGAGGATTGTTAGGGTCTTTGTTAGTTCCTCCCGCAGAGGGGCCACTTGGAATGCCTGATGAATGTGAAAATGTCTGGGTATCAGTCTTAAAGGCTTCATTATAGGTTTTTGAAAATCTGATATCTGAGTCCTCCTCCTCTGTTTAAAGATGGTTTATCTATTTTTACATAAACATAGATGACAGAATCTTCTCCAACATTAGTGAACGAGATAATTTCTCCAATAGAAGTGACATGGTGACATGAATGTACCGTAGACATGGAAGCCAATGCTGGACTAAAGAAGCAGATGTAAAGTTAGAACCAGTGTGGAAAACCATGGTGAGGTAAGTTCTCAGAACAGACAGCAACAATGAAATTAGATTTTGATCCTGATAAAAGTGCCTTTTTGCCCATGTGGAGGAATTTTTCATGATGGTTGACCTGTGAACAAAGACGATCATTCAATCTGGCTCAGTATCTTACACTAACTGTGGTACAGAAGCAGATCTGAAGCCATGCAGTTTTAGCACAGGGGGAGTGTTAACTGGACTCACTGTTGGTCCTCTGAAACCTCAACTGTCAACAGCCTGATGATCTGCAGAAAGAAGCTTCAATGGTTTATTCAATCATCCATCCATCCATCCATCCATCCATCCATCCATCCATTCATCCATCTATCCATCCATCATCCACCCATCCATCCATCATCCATCAATCAATCCATCCATCCATCATCCATCCATCATCCATCCATCATCCACCCATCCATCTATCATCCATCCATCCAATGTTCATCCATCCATTCAATGTTCATCATCACCCATCCATCATTCATCCACCATTTATCCATCACCCATCCATCATGCATCATCCATCCATCTATCCATCCATCATCCATCCATCATCCACCCATCCATCCATCATCCATCATCCAATGTTCATCCATCATGCATCATCCATCCATCATCCATCCATCATTCATCCACCATCCATCCATCCATCCATCCAATGTTCATCCACCATCCATCCATGTATCTGTCCATCCAGCCATCCATCATGCATGATCCATCCATCCATCCATCCATCCATCCATCCATCATTTTGTTTTGGACTCAGGTCTCATGGGCAGCAACTGGAGTGGGGAGGCCCAGACATCTCTTTCCACAGCCTCCTCTTCCAGCTCTTCTGGGAGGACTCCAAGGTGTTCCCAGACCAGCTAAGAGACATAGTCTTTCCAGCGTGTCTTGGGTCTTCCCCAGGGTCTTCTGTCAGTCAGACATCCCTGGAACACCTCCCTAGAGAAGCGTCATTACCTATTTATTATCCATCCATTATCTTTTACCCGCTTCTTCCATTTTGGGTCACGGAGGCGGCCAGTGCCCATTTTCAGCAATCACTGTGCGAGGTTTATTTGATTATTTATGTTCAATTTATTTTGACTAATAAAAATGTCAGTGGTTTGAAATGAAGATTTTTTTTTTGTTTTTTATTAATAATATACTGTTGAATTGGGGCTGTGGTGACTTAGTGGTCAGTGTCGTGGACCCTTAACCCTGAGACTGCAGGTTCGAGGCCTGTTCAAGTCATGAAGGACATCTGGTGTAAAACAATTGACAAGTCTTTCAAATGAAGTTGTTCGCTGTAGTGACCTCTGCAGGAGAGAGCAGCCGAAATACAGAAAGGGTTGTTTTTAAAAGCTCATCTAGTTATTACGTTTTGTTATGTATTGTTATGTATTGTCATCATTGTATGTTCCCATACAATGGCGTAATTGGCTCTATGCATTTAACTCATCCACCACAAGGTGGAGCAGTGGGCAGCTATGGAAAGCGCCGGGGAGCAACTGGGGATAGGGTGTCCTGCTCATATACACCACGAGATGTGCAGTGACAGGGGATCGAGCCCAGGACCTTCAGGTCCTGAGTCGGCTGACCTTCCCCTACACAGTAAACCCTGTTTTACAAATGCAAACAATGTTACATGTGTCACTACATGTATATAAGAAAATAGCCACAAAATTAAAAATATGTACAAAGTGTATTTAAGAATTATATCCTGACAAAAAGTCTGCTTAACTTGAGTTATTCCAGATCATACTGAAAGCTTTATTAAACAAAATAATAATGGAAATAATAAATAAATAAAAAGCTGCTCCAAAACATGAGACTGCTCATGCTCCTGTGCCCATTACAAAGAGTAAACACGAACAACAAAATAAACAAAGCAAACTTGCAAAGTTTTCACAAACTTTCCTAAAAGGTCTTTATAATCCATGTGGCTCTTTACCGTTTATTCATACACTCAATTCATAAACAATTTGGAATTAATTGGGTGATTTCTCAAATCTTCCCGAAGCAGTGGACTGCTGTGAGACGAATCGTTGGGAAGAGCAGAAGTAATTAACACAAACGGACCACAACAACAACATGAAAAATGACAGCAGCTGCAGCGTTCATTAGCCAGCAGTTTAGCAGCCAGGTGTTTGTTTACCTGGGGCTTGGAGATGTCGTCCCGTGGAAAAGACAGATGGACACTCAGTGTCCTGTTGGCATCTTCATTAAAGCTAAAGTTTATTATTCACACGAAAAAAAACAAAAAACGATGGATGCAAGAATGTAAGAGAGGTACAAAGAAATAAAAGAACAAAAGAACAAAACAATGTCAGAGTTTGTGTGTTTGGATAAAGAAGATCACGAAGATGAGAGATGGTAAATGTTTTTTAGACACTAATGTCTACCAGACATGTTGAGATAAACCTGTGGACAAACAATACTGTAATCTGCAGCTGTAGCAATGACAGCTGTGAAAAAATGAAGTCCATCTGTCTGTCCGTCCGTTCGTCCATCCATCCATCAATTATCTTTTACCTGCGTCTTCCTTTTTGGGCCATGGTTATCATGGTGCCTAAATCCAGCCATCATTGTGCGAGAGTCAGGGGACACCCTGGATAGGTCTGCAGTCCATCACAGGGCCAAAAGGTCCCATCATCTTCAGTTTGTCCTCTGTGTCCTTTATGACCTGTGCATCCTCTGTCCTCACTCTGTCCTTTGTGTCATTTGCATCCTCATTCTGTTCTCTCCATTTTCACTCTGACCTCTGTCCTCTTCACTCTTACCATTGCGTCCTCTGTCTTCACTCTGTCCACTCTGCCCTCTTTGTCCTCACTTGAGAGCCTTAAACAGTAAGAAGCAGGTTTGACCCTCCCTTCTTTTACACATCGTCTTTCTTCATGGTAAATGGTAAATGGAGCTTACTTATATAGCGCTTTCCAGCCCACTGTGAGGGGCCCCAAAGCGCTTCACAGTACCAGCCATCCACCCATTCATACACTGGTAGCGGTAGCCTGCCATGCAAGGCGCTGCCAGTCCTACCAGGAGCAACTCGGGGTTAAGTGTTTTGCCCAGGGACACAACGAGGTATGCAGTGACCTTCCGGTCCTGAGCCGGCTGCCCTGCCTCTGAACCATCTTTCTTCAGGCATTAATTTTATGGATGGCTCTCATAAAACTGCTGTAATTTGATGATGAAGATTATACCTAACTGACAGGTGAGTAAAAGCTACAGTTAAATTATTTCAAGCATTGAATGTGTAATTTTTTCTACTCCAGCTGATGTCTTTGTGAGTCCCAAAGAAAAACAGCTAAAGAAAATTTAATTTAAAACCTTAATGGAGAACATCAGCAACATAAACACATTTTGGACTAACCTGCAGAATGTATTCAGAGCAGCAGGCCCCTGTCATTAATCAGCCCGCAGACTTAATGGAAACTACAGCAAAGAAAGATGCAAACATTTCAGATGAATGACGACCTTTTCTTACTCTGTGACATGTTGTTTAATTAAAAACAAAAGTAGCTGAAACAACCCAGACTAGTTTAATAAATGGCTGAATCTGTTGAAATTAGGACTCCGTTCTTTCAGGAAAAACTCTTCTTGAAAGAAGAGTTTTTGAGAATTAACTTTCTTGTCTTCTTGAAAGAGCTTTATTGTAATATTTCCTGGTGCAGCAGAGTTTTAAATGCTGGACCAAATGAAAGGAATGCATTTCGCCGCTGCCTTCATGCCTCGTTTCACTAAGATCCTCTCATGTTGAGAAACCATCAAGTTTTAGTCGACATGCTCGAATCTTTTAAACAATGTCACACCCGATTTAGGAGTTGTGGTTTTGTCCCTGGTGTTGTGTTTATGTCTTTCCCATCCTCTGCTTCTCTTTATAGCATTTTTTCATTCATTCATTCAACCTTTATTTAAACAGATAAATCACATTGAGCCTCGAAGACTCATTTACAAGTGAGATCTGCTGGACAGACAATAAAAGTGGTGAAAAATGACACATAGGGTTTGGAGACAAAAAAAAGTCCTAACACATTTTTGACCTCTGTTTGAAGGTAAAAAATGTGGTAATGAAAAAAAATCTTGCACACAAGCACATAATGACGCCGACATTACGCAGAGAGGGTGCGGTGGGGACTCATAGGCGGTGAGCAGCCAGCCCGCAGAGGCACTGCAGAGTTCAGATAAAAACACTCAGTTCATATACAGTAGTTCCCTCTGGAAAGATCAGTGCACACTCGAGGGGTGGGGTGGGGTGCTGCCGAGGACGGCCAGAGGCAAATCCAGAGTCCTGAAATGATGACAGAATGTTTATTCAGCTGGGCTCCTCCGAAAAGTCAGTGGAATTCCTCAGTAGAAGGTTTGGGAGGGTGAGAGCGTCAGGTTTACAAAACTTTTACAGGTGTGTTGAGAAAAGACGGCCTATCAAGGCCAGTCAGTGAGCCGAATGTCAGATAAACACGATTGTTTTGGGAATAGGCAGAACTTTAATGGCACCTTT
>JBBPBX010014097.1:39183-51412 GCA_038048925.1 Garcialebias charrua | reverse complement strand
GTGCTAGATAACATTTTAAACACATTCTAGGGAGTTTATCAGCTAAAAAAAAAAGTCAATTTTGGGTTTAGTTCCTCTTTAAGTGAAAAGTATGTTGTTTCAAAATTTCATGGCGTCAACAAATCCTAAAAAAGTTGGGACAAGTCCATTTTTACCACTGTGTGGCATCCCCCCCCCCTTCTTCTTACAACATTCAACAGACGTCTGGGGACAGAGGAGACCAGTTTCTCAAGTTTAGAAATAGGAATGCTCTCCCATTCAGGGACGTGCAGCGGGGGGGTTGGCTTGAGCACCTGCCCCTTTTGCTCCTTGCCCCCAAGTACCCTTTTAGTCAAAATTTTTATTATTATTTTTTAATTTCCTATACCTAAGCCCTCCTCTGACACATAATAACATGTACTAAATTTTTTTATTTTATTTTATTATTATTATTATTATTGTATTTTGCAAGAAAAACAACATAATAAGCCCTCCGGTCACGTACCAACACTACATTTCCCACAATGCAACAGTAGGGGCCAAGATGGTGTAGTGGCAGGGGAATCGGACTTGGGATCCGAAGGACCCAGGTTCGAACCCCGGCCACGGAACACCTTGGGGTGTCTATGAGTGCACATCTATTTCCCCAGCTCCCCGGGCGCTGTCTATGGCTGCTCACTGCACCACCTGGTGGTGGTTGGGTTAAATGCAGAGACCAATTTCGTCTGTCAAGTATGGGAAACATACACAGATGACAAAAATGTGACATTTTTTTTTTAGTAGTAGGGGTGGGGCCAATCCGATCCGGAGTCATGTCTCATGAACCCAGAGTAATAAGACCTGCCTCACATTCAGGAAATCCCTTTCAGTTTGCAGCCAGCGTGTGGATTGAGTGAGTAGCACTTTAGCTAACAGCTAGCCAACTTTTCATTGTAACATGTCCGCTGTGTGGAAGTATTTTACACTAAACACCACAAGACAGCAACCTGCAATGTCTGTAGAGTCCATAGCGCCATATTAAACTGCGGTCTAGTTAGTTTTACGTTGGACATTCGAGCTCCGGGGCTTCAGCAGGACACCATTCTCGCTGAACCGAAACAGGGAGACGAACCGCGGCCAGCTGCGTCCAGTCCGACCCGCTGTCTGACCGTCTCATAGGACGGACAGGCGATGAGCGGCTGACCGAAATCAGAGCGCCCGCCCCGGATTGAACAAGAAAAACACACCGCTGAAGCCACGGAGCTCAAATGTTCACCGAGAAGTTTCTAAATCAGCTGTAGAAAATGAAGGATTTCGCAGCTTGATACTTGCAGCCAACAGCAAACAATCATAAAAAACAAGAAAGTCCATGCTCAATAATCCAGGTATCAAATCCGATCATCAGTGCTGGGCAGCGCTAATCCAAAAATTAGTTCCGCTATTTCAAAAGCACTAATTAATTTATTTAGGTCCGTTATTTCAAAAGCACTAATGTCTTATGAAAATTAGGGGAACTTAAATTCTAAACCGCTATTTAAATTCAACAATTGGTAGCCACTAAGTTATGCAATATTTGCACTACACTGCCAACTAGTGACCAAACTAAGTGCAGAAGGCCACAAACTTCAGGTTCCCACACCACTACACACACGAGAATGGGTCAAGCTTCCAGGACGTGAAGGCTTGTGGCTATAAGCTACATCTGGTGTCACCTAGGTGGGTGGCTAAATAAGGACAAACAAAACAAAAATAAAGTGGTTGGTCCACCCTTACAAGACACACTCCCAGATGTTTTGCTCTACAGGCCATGCAAGGCCCGGGCAGACCAAAAACAATTCATTAAACTCAACTCAAAAAGGACAGCAGGAAACAGTACATATGAAACTATAAAGACAAACTTCAATTAATCTTGACAGTTCCATATACAATTCATTTCATTAGTCATTAATACATTATATAAAAAACAATACCTGACACGTCGTCACACCCACGTGCAGCTGGATGTAGAACACACCTTCAAATCTTGTGTGTGATAACACTGCAACATCCAAACAACACATTAGGAAAGATACCTTGAGTTTTTAAAACCACCAGATCATGATAAAGTGATTTCTTACCACACACCCCAACAGCAGAAGCACAATCAGAGCTCTGACAAACTTTTCTGAAAGGCCACACCTGCTCCTTTATCTGCTTGCCTTTCAATCAGTGATGGAGAGCACCAACAGGTGCCACTGGTTACATCAAGAACATAAAAATACAATAAATTAATTCATTTATTTGCTCATTCTTTTGAGAATTGTGAAAAGTCTCTCCATTCTGTCTCTACTTACATTTGTTCTTCTCTCTGCTGCTTCATCTCTTCTGATGAACTGAAATAAATCATCCTCTCTGTCCTGCTGCCTCTTTCTTCCCCGTCTCCGTTCCTCAGCCCTGGCTCACCCGCTGCTGCGCTCGGACCTGGAGTGTCCTCAGTGATGGAGACAGTTAGGACAGGAGGTGCAGTGGAAGGTCTGTCCTAAAACCTCGTCCATGATGACAAACCAGGACCAAGTCACAGCAGCAGCTTCCCATTAACTCCTTGACCCGCCTGGATATTTACAGTCCTGAACAGAGGAAACATCACAGTTGGCAAAAAGAGCAACAAACATTAAAAAAAAAAACTTTACATGTATTAACAGTTGCACGTACAAATTATATTCTTCATTACACATGCACATACTTTGTATTTATTTTTTTAGATTATCCTATATCTTTTTTGCCTGCAGAGGATTTACCTTGTCATGCAGGCCCCATCTTCTCCAAAATGATCCTAATAACAGCAACATAAAATGAATGAAGAGGGGAAACATGGAAAATAATGTCTTAGAAAAACTGTAGTTTCCACCGCACAACACAAGAAGAGCTGTACAGTACTTCATTAAGATCACAGGTTCTGTACAGTATGAAGGTTAATGAAACTGTACTCAGTCAGAAGCATAAGATGAATAAATTGATTCAGTCGTGTACCTCCATAACACAGCTGCAGATTTGTTTTGCACTCGTGAAAAGGTGGCTGTTTTCAATCTGAAGCTTAATAAAAGCTTAATTATTAACTCACAGGTCTAATTAAGAGCTGGTCACTTTCCTCAGCAGGGATAAACACTTCTACTTTGCGTTTTGTGGCCATATCTTCTCATTTGTACAGGTTAAATACGTGAAAACATAAGCGGCCATAATCGTGCATAAATGTTTTCTGAATGAACAAGTGTGGACGGTTTAATAATAAAAGCTTAATAAAGCTTTGGTCTACTCCTTGCTCCCTTAAAAAATAAAAAATAAAAAGTAAAATTAGCTTAGCGGCGAAAATATTACGGGACCCATTGTACGAGCTGATCTCGGACAAAAAATAATGCAAAAAAATGTCTACGCAAATGACAAAAGCCTATCATCTGCTTAAAATCATAACCGCTTTAGGCTTTTAATTTTTAATAATAATAATAATAATAATGAATTCAATTTATAACGCACTTTTCATTAATGAAAATCTCAAAGTGCTACAAGGTGCAACAGAATTAAATGTCAATAAAACAAGTAATAAAACAAGTAAAATCAATAACAGTATCAACTAAGATCAAAAGTAGAATCATGAGGAGGTAGAGTATGCTCGGTTGAAAAGAAATGTCTTCAAGCCGCTCTTAAAGTCAACCACAGACTGTGGGGCTCTCAAGCCCCCAGTATAGCTGTGCGTTATTCCAAGCGCCGCGGCACGCCGTGGGAGCGCCGCGGCACAAGCCTTTGATCACGGGCGTGAACGCGCCAAGCTCAAATTTTACGACCGCCAACGCGCGCGCGGCGTATCACAATAATCTGCCCGGGGGCGGACTGTTTTGTATGAGGCACAAATATATTAAATATCCCTTCTTCATTGCTGAACTGGACTTTTCTTTTGTTTTTTAGCCAAAAGTCAAGTGATCGCTTGAAGCGGTCACCATTCACTTCCTCCTCCGATGAGGAGGAATGAATGAATGTGTCACAAGTGAACTAAAGTCATGTCCAAAGTGGATGCGCAGGTTCTACACATTTCCTGGTTGGCTGTGAGCTGCAAAAGCAGCGCTCCATGTTTTTATTTCATGTTTTAGACCTTTTTATTAACATATAAACACAAAATACCGCTGCGCAGCCTGTGACTTTTCTTTCACCACCCGACATGTCAGCAAATGACCAATCAGCGACCTCAATTTGTCTAGTAGGTAAACGCTCCGCCCTGCTGCAGCTGCTGGAGCCTGCACTCCAGAGAGCTGCGCTTGAACAGAACTATAATATGAACTGCCTGCGCGCAGCACACGCCAGTCCAGCGGCGCTGGGCACAAAGAACAGTATACTGGGGGCTTCAGACAGTCAGGAAGAGAGTTCCACAGGCGGGGGGCAGCCACACTGAAAGCCCGGTCTCCCATGGTCCTTAATTTGGTTCTCGGAATGTGAAGGAGATGACTGTTCTGTGACCGCAGCGACCGGGTGGATGAGTATGGAATAAGAATATCCTTCAGATAATCTGGTGCAAGCGGCTGAAATGAGTTTTCTCCGCAGGGTGTCTGGACTCTCCCTTAGAGATAGGGTGAGAAGCTCAGTCATCCGGGAGGGACTCGGAGTAGAGCCGCTGCTTCTCCACATCGAGAGGAGCCAGTTGAGGTGGCTCGGGCATCTGGTTAGGATGCCTCCTGGACGCCTCCCTGGTGAGGTGTTCCGGGCATGTCCCACCGGGAGGAGACCCAGAGGAAGACCCAGGATACGCTGGAGGGACTATGTTTCTCGGCTGGCCTGGGAACGCCTTGGGATTCCCCCAGAGGAGCTGCTCCAAGTGGCTGGGGAGAGGGAAGTCTGGGCCTCCCTACTTAGGCTGCTACCCCCGCGACCCGACCCCGGATAAGCGGAAGAAAATGGATGGATGGATGGATAATCTGGTGAAGCTCCATGTAAGCATTGATGTGTAATGAGAGCAGTTTTGTACTGAATTCTGTAGGCGACAGGAAGCCAATGAAGGTTATGGAGAATGGGTGTAATATGTTCAAATTTACGAACTCTCAACAAGATCCTTGCTGCACTGTTTTGAATATATTGAAGTTTCTGAAGGTTTTTGCCAGGGATTCCAATAAACAGGGAGTTGCAGTAGTCGAGCCTGGAGGAGACAAAAGCATGGACGAGCTTCTCGGCATCGGAAAAAGTTAGGGATGGGCGAAGCCTGGAGATGTTTTGAAGATGGAAGAAGCAGGTTTTAAACAGAAGCTTAAAGGTCCACCGACATGATTTTTTTACTATTCATAAAATTGCTCAAAATATATATATATTTTATCATTTAAATATGTTCCTTTATGCAAACAAAATGATAAATCACTTTAATTTTGCTTTAAAAGTGATTTTGAACTTCAAGCCGTATTTAATCATGGGAAATCTGATTACACCTGAACGCACCATCCGTGATGTCACACTGGGCAGAGGGCTCTGGTCTCTTTAATAGCGGACCATTTAAAACCAGATGAATTTAGCAATCTATGTGAAGATTTGAGTTATTTGTCTTCATTTTGGGAAGCAGAAAATAGTTTGGGTGATGGAACAAGAAACAGTAGGATCTAATTTAGGTCTGATGCTGTATCAGACTTACTTTCATGTCAAGCTGCTCATACCTGCGCACTGTGACAAGCCCAGAGCTCTGCCCGGTGTGACATCACAGATGGTGCGTTCGGGTGTAATCAGATTTCCCATGATTAAACACGGCTTGAAGTTCAAAATCACTTTTAAAGCAAAATTAAAGTGATTTATCATTTTGTTTGCATAAAGGAACATATTTAAATGATAAAATATATATATTTTGAGCAATTTTATGAATAGTAAAAAAAATCCTGTCGGTGGACCTTTAATGTGATTTTCAAATGTAAGATTGGAGTCCATTTTTATTCCAAGATTAGTAACAGAGGTGGAGAGGGGGATGTCTTGTCCAGAAAAGGAAAGTGTTGTTATAGGAGATGTTTGTACCTGGTGAGGGGTGCCAATCAGTATGGCCTCAGTCTTGGAGCAGTTTAATTGAAGAAAGTTCTGATTCATCCATGCCCTAATTGCCTCCAGGCAGGCAGAGAGGGCAGTGAGTGAAGATGGAGATGACAAGGTGGAAGATGAGGATGCTCCAGTCCTGATGTAAAGCTGTGTATCGTCGGCATAACAGTGAAAAGAAATGTTGAACTGATTAATAATTTGACCTAAAGGCAGCATGTAAAGGGAAAACAGCAGGGGCCCCAGAACCGACCCCTGAGGGACACCACAGGAGACACAGACTGTCTGGGACGTGGCGTTGCCAAGACTAACACATTCCAGCCTATTGGAGAGGAAAGATTTGAACCAGTCCAGGACGGTGTCGCAGAGACCGACCTCCACATGAAGACGGTGGAGGAGGATACTATGGTCCACAGTGTCGAAGGCTGCAGTGAGGTCAAGGAGGACAAGGATGGAGGGAGAGCCAGTGTCAGCAGCCAAGAGGACATCATTGGTAACTCTCAGCAATGCAGTCTCTGTACTGTGAGCTGCCCTGAATCCAGACTGGAACTTCTCATACAGGGAGTGTTGTTGTAGGTGGTCCTGCAGCTGAGCAGCAACAGCTTTTTCCAGCACTTTAGACAGAAAAGGGAGGTGTGAAATTGGGCGGTAATTAGAAAAAATGTCGGGATCCAAATTAGATTTTTTCAGAAGAGGCCTAATGATGGCAGTTTTTAGAGGCAGTGGAACATGACCAGATTGTAGAGACTGATTTATTATTTGAGTGATTAGTGGGCCTATTGCAGAGTGATTGGTTTTTATGAGAGACGAGGGGAAAGGATCCAGGGCGCAGGATGAAGGCTTCATTTTCTTGATGATGGCCTCCACCTCACTCTGAACAACTTCATCAAAGCTGTTTAGGATCCCAGAATGCAGACAGGTAGGTGGCACACTGAGAACAGGGAGGTTGTGGAGCTGAGATCTGATAGTGTCAACTTTGATTTTAAAAGACGAAAGAAACAGGTCGCATTTTTGAGCAGAGTCCTCAAGAGTTTGTTTAATGGGATTAAGCAGACGAGTTATTGTGGAGAAGAGCTGTTTAGAGTTTCCAGGGCAGGTGTTGATGATGTTAGAATAATATTTGGAGCGTGCTTCTTTAAGAGAATAGGCGTACGCTTTCTGATGCTCCTTATATGCCTGCTTATGCACAGAGAGACCAGATGATTTTACACGTCTCTCAATAGCACGGCCAGTTGCCTTCATCTTGCGCAGCTCATCAGTGTACCAGGGGGCTGAACGCGAGAAAGACACCAGTCTTGTCTTCAAGGGGTCGTGTAGGTCCACGCCTTTTTTAATCTCACATTTTAACATAACTTACTTTTAAAAGTGTATTCCGTCGCTTCGTCCGCCATAACATCATCCAAAATTTTCCCTCAATACGCACGCGCAGTGTAAACGCAATGCATTTTGGGAAAGCCTCGGTCTTGAAGGATACCAAGTACACCAGTACACCTCGCTGCAGCGGGACTGAGGGACACTTTTTTGCACGGACCACATCCGGCGCTGACAGGATATGGTCTGTTAGAGCCCGTAAATAAGTTTTTTTCGTTTTTACTGATAGATAATTAGTTATTAGCGATACTGCATTTTAAATAAAAATAGTGCAAATCCGCTTATGAATTATAAAAGTTAGTCAATCCGCTGTAAAGCTAACAAATTGTTTAGGTACGCTATAAGCAGATTAGCGCATTAGCGCTCCCTAGCGGTCTGGCGCACACCTTTGCCGATCATTCTCAATCAGCTCATCTGGACAGTTTCTTTTTTAGTAGAAATGTTTCACGCTCACTCCAGAGGGCTCCATCAGTCAGAGTAGTTCCAGCACGCTGTTCCCCCACCAAGTAAACAACTTAAGTGGACCAATCAGTCCACTGGTTAAATGACATGGCATCCCAGTGTTCCATAAACACTGGTTAAAGTTAAACTGGTTGGTCCACTTAAGTTGTTTACTTGGTGGAGGAACAGCGTGCTGGAACTACTCTGACTGATGAAGCCCTCTGGAGTGAGGGTGAAACGTTTCTACTAAAAAAGAAATCGGAATCATAAAAAAGCATATTAATTAAAAATCACAAGAAAACTGTTAAAAAAACATAAACAGCTACATTATAAAACAATGTAAAATACTAAAAGCAGGAACATGTCTGTGTTGGTTTATGCCAAGAACTTAGCAGATGTAAAGCTATATAATATTTTATTTAATTCATTTATTCATTCATTTAAAAGAGAGTTGCTCCCAGTAGGACTGGATGGCGCCTTGCATGGTAGTCTGCCGCTACCGGTGTATGAATGTGTGTATGAATGGATGGATGGTTGGTATTGTAAAGCGCTTTGGGGCCTTTCATAGGGGGCTGGAAAGCACTATATAAATAAGCTCCATTTACCATTTAGACAAAATAAAACAAATTAATCAAAAAGAAAACATTGAATGAAAAGAGTGCAGAAAAAAAAAATCTTATATCACCCCCTTATAATAAACTTTGAACCAGTCCGGCCCTTGGCTTGTAGCAAATTTGTTTTTTTGGCCCTCCATGTATTTGACTTTGACACCCCTGCTATAAATAATGAATTACTAAATAATCCAGCAAATACATATCATCATCCGGACCAGCGTGGCACTCGTATCACGCCACAGCAAAAGGCAGATGGGCGTGCTGACGTCACACTCCAAGCGCCGCTTCAAGGAGGATGGCGGACGACACCACCGTCCGTCTTTAAAACACTCGTGCAGAGAAACCAGACAGAGCTGCCATGGAAACCGAGCAGACCTCAGAAATAAAGCAGTCTCCGGAAACAGAGCAGCAGTGGTCCCGATGTGGGGGAGACTTAAGAAAGTTAATTAATCACTACTTTCTGTACAGCTGCAACGACTAGAGCTTAAAATGAGAATTATTTCCTTACCTGCCGATCCAAACAACCACGTACACACACACACTCATAGAACGAGGAAGAGGAGAAGCGCAGCGCCGCAGCATTTTACCTACAACAACACCTCCATTTAGAGTTTCTGTCCGATATCCTTTGCTACTTGGCACCTTTCACAAGCCTGGCACCAATGTTTCCTCTAATTTTTCACGTGTCTGGGCATACACACAAGCTCTCTGAGCACACTGAGGACCACTATGAGCAACATCAGGAGTGCGCACTATGGCCACACACCTGTTATAAATCTGGGATCATAGAAAGTTACATGGCTTATTAAAAGAATCAGATTACAGCAGCAACTTCCATGAGTTTGCTTTTAATACAAGTGATTTGCCCCACTTAAATGAAAAAAACAAAAACATAAAGAATAATTTCACATTGAATTGATCTTTATTCTTTACCTTGCAGCTCCCAGCTGAATGCATGCAACTCAAAAACCTGTTTTATTTAACTACAGACTTTATTATCTCGTTTGAATTAGACAGTTTTAACCCTTTAACTTTATTTATTCATGATCCTCAGACGGAAAATCAACCTTCTTAATTAAACTGTCAGCCTCAAATAAATATATCTAATTTAGATTATTTTTATTTTAATGTCTGTAGGGTTTTTGTTTAAAATCTCTACATTTTTTTTATTTTTTATTGACAAAATATTTGTTTTACTGTAAGTTTTTAAAAAGTGTATTTTCCTCCATTGGTCCACCCTCTGGTGCAGAGCGCAGAACTGATGCTTGGTTCTGGACACCCTCCTCTGCACACCTGGCCTCGGTCTGCTCTTCCTCTTCTAACAATCTTCCTCTTCATCAACCTCGCTCTCACTGACTTTATCACGTGACTTTATCGTGCACTGACCTCCATTCAACTTCTGTGTCTTTTTCTTATTTTTCCTGCAGATTTGGTGCTTGACGAATAACTTGGAGCCTCCTTCAGAAAGGAGGGGGCATTGTTTATGTGTTCAGCGGTGTGTGTGTGTGTGTGTGTGAAAGCTGCCAAAACAGCTGCAGAGAAGGTATTTGGTGATTTTGTACTAAGGTTTGGTTTTCCCACAAAGCTGCATCATGACCAGGGGAAAGAATTTGAAAATAAACTCTTTTCAGCACTAAAGAAGTACAGTGAGGTCAAGGGGTCACGAACAACACCATACCACCCACAGGGGAATGGCCAGGTGGAAAGGTTTAATAGGACGCTGCTGTCTATGCTGAGAAGTCTACCAGAAATGGAGAAAACAGATTGGAAATCTTCTCTAGCAAAGGTGGTCCATGCATACAATTGCACACGTAGTGAAGCTACTGGTTACGCTCCCTATTTCCTCTTATTTGGTCGCCAACCCAGGCTCCCCATTGATCTCATGTTCGGTCTCAAGGTGGGAGACAGAAGCTCATCTCACAAGGACTATGCAGAAAAATGGAGGACAAGAATGAGTGAGGCCTATCAGCTGGCATCCAGAACAGCCAGTAATCAGGCAATGAGAGGAAAGGCTCTTTATGATAAGAAAATACATGGAGTGGAGTTGTATCCAGGATGCAGAGTGCTGGTTCGGAACTTGAATGAGAGAGGAGGACCAGGAAAACTAAGGGCCTTCTGGGAGGATCAAGTGTATGTTGTCAAAGAAAGGAAACATCAGGACAGCCCAGTATATGAAATCCAGCCAGAAAGTGGGAAGGGGAGAACCAGAGTCATCCACAGAAATCTACTGCTCCCATGTGATTTCCTTTCATCTACAGCATCAAAAGAACCTACCCAGCCAGAAAGAACCCGAAAGGAGAGAGACAAACAGAGGCAGGGAGACAGCTCTGATAATGATGATGAAGACTGGGGAGCAATCATCAGTCCACATCCACAGCAGCACAACATGGAGTCAAGTCATCACACCGAGAGGCAGCTGAGAGCTGAGGCACCAGATTTCCATCCAAATACTGGAGACATGCGAAGTGACAGGGTGGATGATGATGGTGGTGGTGGAAGAGTGCAACAACCTACTCTGGGTGAAGAAGTGGAGAGTATGGACAGTGGAGATACGCCTCACCAATCAACACCAAGTGACCAAGAAGAGACTGACACATCACCTCATGGAATGAGAATGTATCCTTCTCGGACAAGAAAACCCGTGTTGAGATTTACTTATCATAAATTAGGACAGCCTGTCATGTCATGTGAATGAGTTACAATAGTGTGCAAAGTTAACACGTTAGGTGAATAAAACTACATTGCTATTCTGCTAAAAGTGGTAAAAGGTTTAGAGGATTGGCAAATGTTTAAATGTTGTATTGCAGTTAATATTCCAGATAATAGTGGTACCAATGATGTCAGTTTCAACATTCTTGTAGGTAGAGCTTGCTTCTTTGTCAAAGTACCTTACTTTCAGAAGAGATTGCAGATATTTACGCTACAGGCGAATCAAGTGATGGATTGTCATCGTGCACAATGACGTCGATTACAGAAATGTGACAGTAACAGGAGATACATGTCATATTTTGGGACTGAATATAGTATGGCATCTCTTTCAACATGTGAACTCTGACTCCTGCTTAGAAGTGTGCTGTTTATTTGTAAAACATCTCAAGAACATGTGAACTGATTTATGTGATATAAATTGCTGGTACCTGAATGTCAGGATGACATTGTATTTGGAGGGGAGAGTGTGACAGAATGGAAGATGTTCTGTTTTAATAGTGCAATTGCTCATCAAGGTTTAATTCTCTCACTTTAACTGAGGATGTTCAGTAAGCATGTAGTGGCAACAGTTTGCCACAAGAGGGCATATCAAATATAGTGTGCACTCCTGACTCAGCAAGCTGACAGTAATTAAGTACTATGTTTGGCTGAGGAAGGAGGAAATGCTCATGTTGCCCTCATGTCTGTTTAACAGGTAACTATCCACACAAGTGACACAAATATAGCAATGTATGAGATTATTGAGAAGTCCATGTGAATGTGGGGAATGTTGGCCGTTTACCCCTTGTGTTAAATGTTACCTAATGTTGTTAGTCTGAGTAAGCTGGCAGCTAAGCTAACTTTAACTGGTTGTGTTGGGACTTATAGGATATACTGCCATAATTATTTGTGTGTTAGGAGAATTGAGCTGTAACTGAATAATTTGCTATTGAACTGAATTTAGGACTGTTTATTGTAAGTGCATGAAGCGGACAGTAATTAAGTACTATGTTTGGCTGAGGAAGGAGGAAATGCTCATGTTGCCCTCATGTCTGTTTAACAGCAGTTTTCAGCAATAAAAGAACAACCCGCAACAAACACACTGACTCATTATTGAAGTGTGCAACAAA
>JBBPBX010014097.1:8561-19888 GCA_038048925.1 Garcialebias charrua | reverse complement strand
CTAATAATAATTAATAAATTTAGCCTCTGTCCACTAATATTAAGAACCATTTTAGACATTTAACTTGTTATTTTTTCTGTTTATCACAAAAACAATCTACTTATTCAAGGACATCTATATACATATATAGTTAACCAAATAAATTCACTGCTTGCCAAAATAAAGAAAGAGAAATCTTGTTTACTGTATGAGTAAACGATGAGTGTAGATGTCAAAATATAAATTTCAGTTTTTCTTTACATACCATCTGTGATTTCCTTTTGTTCAAGGCTTTGCGCGTTTTGAGTCTTCCTGAAATTTTTTTTAGAAACTTGCTTGCGTCCTCAAACGTTTTAAATGCCAGTGTTTTATTTTCAAAAGTCACTAAAAGTGTTGCAGGATGAGTTATTCCATTACGAATGCCCAGTTTACATAGTTGTTCTCGAATTGGATCAAACTTTTTTTGATGTTGGTGAAGCCCCGTGGCCAAAGCTGGGTAGAAGCGGATCTGTTGTTCTTTGTAGAAGACATCCTTTTTAATTCGTGCTGCTCTCATAACATTTTGCTTTTCACGAAAGCTCACAAACCTCATTATCAGGGCTCTTGGTCGAGTAGTGTTGCTTGTTTTCGGGCCCAGTCTGTAGGTGGACTCCAGGCTCACCTTGGCCTGCAGGCCCTCCGAGGCCTGTGTCGTGTCACTCCTTCTTCAGGAATCCATTCCTCCAAAAATGCGCATAGATCAGAACCTTCAACGCCTTCTGGCAAATTCACAAGCCTTAAGTTATTTGAACGAGCTCTTCAATTCCATTAATTTGTCTTCCATCGATTTGTTTTTAGTCTGTAAGACGCTCACGTTAGCTCGTAGATTAGCCACCTCATCCTCTGCAATGGAGATGTGGTCTTCTGCTTGCGATATACGCTCATTATTGTCATGATCTGCGCCTGTCAGGCTCTGCGCCTGTCATGTTTTTTCTGTTTTTGCTCACTCCTCAGTTCATGCCTCATCGTTAATCATTTTCACCTGTTGTCCATAGCTAATCATTTTCACCTGCCGCCTGCCAAGGTGCTCTGAGTTTTACTCACTATCCCTCAGTGTATAAAAGCCCTCTCATTTCATCTGTTCCTCGCCGGGTCATAAAATCAAATCAAATCCATTCCTCCCTGATGTCTGGTGGAGCCATCTATCATTCCCTCGTTTTGTAAGTGACTGCACCGTTCAGTCTTTTTGTTTTGTTTATTAAAGTGATTATTATTTTACATCTGTGTCTCTGAGTCCTGTTCGCCTGCATTCTGGGTCTGCGTCCTCCACCGGAACCGAATCGTGTCAGTATGACCCGGCCACGAAATCGCAGAACCCGCAGGCGAAACAGCAAACCGGCTCAGCGTCTGACGGACGCGGCCCCAGGACAGGACGAGCCGACCGTACACGTGTACGGGTTTCGTGCGGAGACAGGCTGGGGGAACCACAGCTCGGAGACGGAGGTTCTCTCATCCCCGCTTCTGGTCGAGGAGGAGGAGCGGAGAAGGCTCGGAGACGACCGCGCAGCTCTTTGGCTGACTCCCCCCTCCGTTCCAACACTCGGGTCGATGTGGTCCGACTCGGAAGATGATGACGAGGACCCGAATGGGTTATGGATGGACCCGGTATCGGCTCACGGTCCACGTCACCATTGGACAGAACGTGCGGACTTTTCCGGGTCCCAGCCCCGCCCACCGTCGACCTCTCCACGCCGGCTGTCAGAAAAGCCGGGGGAATTTTCAAAGGGGGGGGCATGTGTCAGCCCGTGTGCTGACAGCAGTTCTGACAGGACCAAGGGGGGACTGGAGCTGACGGAGGAGGCTGCGCGCCCTAGCGCTTCTGTTATGAAGAAGGAGGAGGACTGCAGCTCCAGTGTTTTGTGGGAGAGATTAATCGCTGCCGAAGGAATCATTTCCTCGTATACTGGAGCTGATAACAGAGACGACTCGCTGGGGGCGTGGCAACTGTTCGAGCAAGCATGGAAGGAGAGCTGTGTGTTACGCTCACTGCTGCTCGCTCGCGTTCAGCCAGGTCCACCTCCCAACTCACCTCCTGCTGATCACAACTCCTCATCTTCACTACCTCCCAACTCACCTCCTGCTGATCACAACTCCTCATCTTCATCAAGTCCTCTTCTGAGCTCACCCACAGCAGCTGAAAGTCCCACAGCAGCTGAAAGTCCCACAGCAGCTCCCACCCATCCACCCACAGCTGAACATCTGAGCCCAGTAGCAGCTTCTCAGCCTGATGCACCTCTCAGCTCTCCAGAGGTCGTACCTCCCAGCTCAGGTCCAGCAGCACCAAGACTGGCCCTTCTGGTGCCAGCACCCAGACTGGCTCCTGCTGTTCCAGTACCAAGACTGGTTTCAGCGGGTCATGCACCAGTTCCTGATCCACCAGACACTGGTCCAGATGTGATCCTGGGTGCTGAGGTCCTCTCTGCCGTTGGAGATCAGGGACCAGCCGCAAAGGACTCTGAACTGGCTGCTGCAGACCTCGACGCTTCGGCTGCTGCTGACCTCGACGCTTCGGCTGCTGCAGACCTCGACGCTTCGGCTGCTGCAGACCTCGACGCTTCGGCTGCTGCAGACCTCGACGCTTCGGCTGCTGCAGACCTCGACGCTTCGGCTGCTGCAGACCTCGACGCTTCGGCTGCTGCAGACCTCGACGCTTCGGCTGCTGCAGACCTCGACGCTTCGGCTGCTGCAGACCTCGACGCTTCGGCTGCTGCAGACCTCGACGCTTCGGCTGCTGCAGGCCTCGTCTTCTCAGAGGGTCCAGACGCCGAGGGTCCAGACGCAGAGGGTCCGGATGACTTCACAGTGGAGCACGACAACGAGGGTCCTCACGACGTCTCAGCAGAGGGTCCTCACGACGTCTCTGAGGGTCCCGACGACGAGGGTCCTCACAAAGACGAGGGTCCTGAAGACGTCTCGCCGTTCGACGAGGGTCCTCACAAAGACGAGGGACTTGAGGATCCTGATGACGAGAGTCCTGAAGACGTCTCGCCGCTCGACGAGGGTCCCCACGACGAGGATCTCGATGACGGGGGTCCCGACAACGCAGACGATGTCTCGCCGCTCGACATCCCTACGCTTGGGGTCGTCTCGGGTGTCAACGGCTCTCGTGGTTCTGCCATCGACGACTCGGGACCGGCCGACCAAGTCCCTACTGTCGGGGTCTTGTTTCCGACCGACGATGGTGTTCCGGCCGACGATGGTGTTCCGGCCGACGATGGTGTTCCGGCCGACGAAGGTGTTCCGGCCGACGAAGGTGTTCCGGCCGACGAAGGTGTTCCGGCCGACGAAGGTGTTCCGGCCGACGAAGGTGTTCCGGCCGACGAAGGTGTTCCGGCCGACGAAGGTGTTCCGGCCGACGAAGGTGTTCCGGCCGACGATGGTGTTCCGGCCGTTGCTGGGCGTTGCTCCGGTCGCCCGCCTAACGCATCGCCGCTCGATGGACGACCTCCTGAACCAGCTGTTGGCGATGGGCGGCCTCCAGGTCAACCCCCGGATCTGGCTGATGGCGATGGGCGGCCTCCAGGTCAACCCCCGGATCTGGCTGATGGCGATGGGCGGCCTCCAGGTCAACCCCCGGATCTGGCTGATGGCGATGGGCGGCCTCCAGGTCAACCCCCGGATCTGGCTGATGGTGATGGGCGTCCTCCTGGGCGTCCCCCGGATCTGGCCGGTGTTGGCCCGCCGTCCTGCCGGTTGCCTCCCTCCGCCCGCCCTTGTTCTTTTGGGGGGTCCTTCTTGGGGGTGTCGGGTGCCACCCTTGAGGGGGGGGTTCTGTCATGATCTGCGCCTGTCAGGCTCTGCGCCTGTCATGTTTTTTCTGTTTTTGCTCACTCCTCAGTTCATGCCTCATCGTTAATCATTTTCACCTGTTGTCCATAGCTAATCATTTTCACCTGCCGCCTGCCAAGGTGCTCTGAGTTTTACTCACTATCCCTCAGTGTATAAAAGCCCTCTCATTTCATCTGTTCCTCGCCGGGTCATAAAATCAAATCAAATCCATTCCTCCCTGATGTCTGGTGGAGCCATCTATCATTCCCTCGTTTTGTAAGTGACTGCACCGTTCAGTCTTTTTGTTTTGTTTATTAAAGTGATTATTATTTTACATCTGTGTCTCTGAGTCCTGTTCGCCTGCATTCTGGGTCTGCGTCCTCCACCGGAACCGAATCGTGTCAATTATAGTCTTTCATCTCTTGTTTCATGTCTTTTAGCGTTTCCATCACACCATCGAGTTTAGAGGAAAATTTGTTTCGTAGTGTTGTTAATGCGGTCAGGATTTGGTCAAACTTACTGCTTTCTGAGTCGCTTTTCCCCTCCCGTTCCGCCATGTTTTGATTAGCTTTCCGGGCATCGCTACGAAGGTTGTGGTCAAACAACGTAGTTTGTTTGGTCGTCTCGCTTTTCCCTTTGTTTGTTTTAGTTGGGTTAGGCATTATGCATCAAAATGTCCTTTTTTTCCGCATTTATCTGCCGTGGACAGCAGTTATCTTTACATATTCAAGCAGTAACTGCGGGGCGAAGTTCCGTGCGTCTGCTCAGGCGGCCGCCATAACTGGAAGTCCTCACCAGTCTCTATTATTTGGCCATAATACCTATTCTAGAATATCAAAGTTCATGCTCAATAATCCAGATTTAAAAAAACCAATAAAGTTGAATCAGGTCCTCTGGATAGTTTCTTGACGTTGAAACATTTCGTCTTTCATCCAAAGGACTTCATCAGTCCGAGGAGCCCCACACTCAGTCCCATAAGTAGCACATTCCCATAGCGGGACAACCAGTTTGATGGTGATAAGATGGTTTCCGGAGTCCGCCCTCTGCCTCGCCGATTCGTCAAAGTTCACGCTCAATAATCCACCTAAATAAACCGCCCAGAGGACCTTACTTAACTGTTGGATTTTTTTACCTGGTTTATTTACCTGGATGTTGAAAAAAAAAGGATGTAGGAGCTCCTTCAGCCAAAGACTGCTTAAACCAAGATGCTCTACTGAAAGACACAGGAAGTCATTACTACCAGTGAGCATCAAAAACGTTTGTTTTTACCGTATTTCATGAGCTGAACTCAAAGATTGGGTGTTTTCTATGTACACAAGAGGCCTTATTCTCTCAAATATTGTTCATGAATTTGTGTAAATCTGTTAGTGAGCACTTCCCCTTTCTGAAATATCCGTCCACCACACATGTCGAGATGCTCATTAGACAAGTGCTGGAGAGCTGAGAGACACCGTAGGCGAGTGAGGTGGTGGAAGAAACAAGTTTAAAACCCAGGCGAGTTTACCAGAAATGTGTGTTCCTCCTTTCCACTTCCTTCACCAATAGAGGTGACAGGAGGATCTCCATCTGCTGCGGTGTCTCTGTCTCCACGAAGGTCTGGACCTTCTCATTTGACACTCGCCCCACTGGATGACAGATTGCGGACCCTGCACCTCCTCTCTCTGTGTGTAATTCCCTCTCCTGCTGGGTAGTCCCAGTTGCTTCTCTTGCCATAAACTGGAACAGAGTGATCTGCCCGCTGGTCCTTGTTTGAGAGTGGCTCATTCCATCAGTATCAGAGCAGGAGTTGGACCCAGATGTAGATGGATATTAAATTAGGAAAACAGAGGTCTGACGTGGCAGCATTCTGACATCCATAATTAGCTGTTCACACGTAAAAAGGTGGACCATCAGGGTCAGTGTACCTTTCGTTCAATTGTTTTTTCATAGAGAATCAAAAATCAAAAAATGAAGAAACGACTTGTCATTTCATTATTCATTTTTATGTGGGATTCAACAAATACAATACATCATTGTTTTCTGCATTTTTTACTTTAACCTCAAATCAAAAATCAAACTTTGGAAAACTGTCCTGTGGACTTACAGTATTTGATTTTGATTTTTGTTTTCTATCATATGTGTGACTTGGACATTTGTTTTCCTGTGTGTGTGTGTGTGTGTGTGTGTGTGTGTGTGTGTGTGTGTGTGTGTTTTGCCTGCATATTGACGCCATGGCCTCATTGGAAACACACTTGACATTAATCAAAGAGTTGTTTAAGACAGGCAAGACACACACACAGAGATTAATTTTCCTTTACACTGCAACAGAGGTGGATCCAACAGAGCTTGGAAATGAGCATCAGAAGAGTGTGTGCACAGCACAACCTGAAACACAAAAGGAACGTTTCGGACGCAGAGTTGGAGATGGCTGTGCTTGGCTCAATTATGAGGTTACATGTATATTTATTTTGGGTATAATGATTTAGCTTCCATTTTTAACATATAGTTTCAGATGGGCCCATCAGACAGGCCCATCCTACAGGCACAAGTTTATGACAGGATATTTGTAGTCGATGGGAGTGTGTGGGCAGGAGAACAGCGAGTATAGGACAAGTCTCGAAACAGGTTCATCAGCCAAATCATGAATATCAAGTGGTGCTGATGAAGCCCTCCGGATAGAGAGCGAAACGTCTCAATAAAAAAGAAACTGTCCAGATGACATGACTGAGAATTATTGGATTTGATAGATACCTGGATAAATGAGCATGAACTTTGTTGGTGCGAGTAATCGTTAACATTTGTGGCAGCTGGTGATCAAACTGAGTTTTGAGTAGGCCTATTGCTTCCTGTTAATCTTCACAGACCGCTGTGGTCTGTTTACCATTACCATGGCAACCTGACGCAATGGCGGACTACACGCTCATTCTCAGACACCGCTAGACAAGTGAGCACTGGGTGTATACTTAATTTATAATAGCCTACTTCACTGTATATACAACGTAAGCCTCCCATCACTCATATTGTTGAAAGATAAAAAAATTAAAAAAGGATTAAATTAATATTTTTGCACCACCATATCACCCTTAGTCCTCACAGGTTAGGATTAATAAAAAAAAAAAAAAAACATTTAAAAAAGGAATAATATTTTTTTTCTTTATTAAGGGTGCTCAGAATCTAAATCCTGCCCCTTATCATGCTGAGTTATATGGGTAATAAACACCTGGATCAGAATGAGAAGCTTGGCATGTTTGGTGTGGCCCATGTTTTGGCTGTGGATGGGTACAGCAACAAAACTGTTTCAAATGCCACCATACCAATAAAAAACAACAACCTGATGATCTTTGAGGAAGTTTACAGGTAATAAACACAGACAAACCAGACGGTCAGAGCCACTCACTGACTTTAGAAAATCCATTTCCACTATGTTGTGTAGGTATCTGTAAAACAGCTGTACTAGTCTGACACAGTTTTTAGAAAACAAAAATCAAAATCAAATAAGTCCGCAGGACAGTTTTCTAAAGTTTGATTTTTGATGTGAGGTTAAAGTAAAAAAATGCAGAAAACCATGATGTATTGTATTTGTTATGCTGGTGAAGATTCTCAGTCGTCCAGGACATGATGAAATCAAAAAATTGAAAAAATTGAATTGAAAAAGACTTCTGGACAGAAGTCGAAACGTTTTCTGCAACAAATAAAGTCCAGTTGATCCTGTATTGAACGCCTTTTTTGATTTTATTGTATTTGTTGAATCCCACATCAAAATGAATAATGAAATGACAAGTTGTTTTTTCATTTTTTGATTTTTGATTCTAAATGAAAAAACAATTGAACGAAAGGTACACTGACCGGGTCAGCCTAACAGTTGGTCGTTGGTGCCCTGATGGCCACTTGCTATTCACAGAGGGCTGAGTGATACTAGCAATAACATCATTGTAAGAGGGGGACAGTTGAACACCCAGGGCCTGTTTAATGATGGATAGGTTCTTTTTAATATATTTTTTTCCAAAATATATTTATTTGAGTTTTAACAAAATGAATACAACATTTACACATGAAACAAAAAATAAATTAAACTCCCCAAAAAATGAACAAAAAATGAAATAAAATCAAAATAAAATCAAAAACAAGGTGTCTCACAATGCTTTTTTACATAGTTCATCCTTTTTTTCATTTATAAATTCAACTGTGTACCGGTATGTCTTCTCATGTTATTGTCTTTGGCAACTGCCATCGGCATGTTCTTCAATCACTTGTATTGTCTTTTAAAATGTCCAAACCTTTAACATAGATAATGAAGGGATTCCAGATGAACTCAAATAATTCTTGTTTGCCCTTTAACACATACGTTATCCTTTCCAGAGGAAGGGCTGACAACATCTGCTGTAACCATTGATTTGCAGTTGGTCTATGAACATTTTTCCAAAATAACGATATACATCTTGTTGCATTAATCAAACTTAAGTTAATAAACATTTGTTCATTATTAGTATAGTTATGTCTTTCAGGGTACAGCCCAAACACAAACAATTTTGGGTCCAAAGTTATTTGTTTGGAAATTATTTTCTCAATTATATATTTTACTTCTATCCAAAATAACATAATTTCCCTGCAATACCACATACAGTGTACCAGAGTCCCTTTATCCTCCACACATTTTGGACACACATCAAGTATATCCCCATTGTATTTATTGAGGTCTACAGGTGTTATGTAAACCCGCATTAACCATTTGTATTGAATCATTTTTAGAGCTGTGTTAATAGAGCTAGTATGGGCCAGTTTGCATGCTGTTTGCCAATCTTCCTCTGACAGGTCCATCAATATATCTTCCCTCCAAGCTTAAGTCTATCGTGGGATCGTTCGAGTGAATGTGATGTCAGTAAGTGATAAAAATCTGATATGATACCTTTCTTTAAACTATCTTTTGTTAGCATTTCTTCTAAAGTTGACTTGAGAAGTTTTGTCAGCTCATTGTTTTGAGTCGTTCTTATGAAATTTCTGAGTTGAAGATATTTTAAAAAGTGTTTCTTATTTATATTTAATTTATTTTGCAACTTTTGAAAGCTCATTAGTATGTCAGAGTTTGGTTCATATAGATGTTGAATCATTTGGAGTCCTTTATCCTTCCATACTTTAAATGTTGAATCAGCTCTACCTGGTACAAATAATTGGTTTCCCCACACTGGGCTGAATAAAGACAAATCATTTGATTTGTTTAAAACTTTTTTAACATCTCTCCATACTCTAATCATATTTTTAAGAAATGGATTTTTGGTTTGTTTCAGAAGCTTCAATATAGAATTTGAATATAAATATTCCCAATCTACCCTATCAAATGCCTTTTCAGCATCTAATGATAGAAGAGCTGAATCTGAGGATCCTTTATTATAATAAATTATATTTAATACACGTCTCACATTGTGAAAACCTTGCCTCTGTAAAATAAATCCATTTTGATTATGATCAATTATTTTTGGTAAGATTTTTTGTAAACGTAGTGCCAGCAATTTAGATATTATTTTCAGATCTGCATTTAGCAAACTAATTGGCCTAAAATTTTCACATTTATTTGGTGGCTTATCTGGTTTCGGTAAAAGACTAATCATGGCAGCATTTATTGAAGGGGGAAGATAGTTTGAGCTGAAAATTTCTTTAAACATATCTAATAGTGAGATCAAAAGTTTATCTTTAAAAATTTTGTATAAGTCTATTGGGAGGCCATCAGGTCCTCCTCTTTTCCCTGATTTCATACTGTTAATAGCTTGTCCTAACTCATCTTCTGTAATTTCTAGATTCAGGATGTCCTTATCTCCTTCCGAGAAATTAGGTATATTTAAATTTGTCAAGTATTGATATATTTTTTCTAATTTTATTCTTTCTTGTGCTTTATACAATTCCTCATAGTAGTTCTTAAAGGCTGTATTTATTTCTTGTGGATCTTGCAAAGTCCGTTCATTTATTTTAATAGATGTAATTGGTTGTTTAATTTCTGTTTTATTTGCCAAGCTAATAACTTTCCTGTTTTATCTCCCTGTTCATAGAATGTTTGTTTAAGTCGTAATAGACTTGATGCAGCTCTTGATGCTGAGTGTTTATCATATTCTGCTCTTAAAATTAATAGTTGCTTTTCTAATTGTGTGTCATTTTTTCTCTCTTGTATTTCTTTTATTTTATCTTCCAACTGTATTCTAGTTTTTTCAGTTTGTTTTGTCTTAGAACCTGTATAACTAATAATATGTCCTCTAAGAAAGGCCTTGAATGCTTCCCATTTTATACAGGCTGTCGTTTCTGTAGTATTAATTTGAAAAAATGTGTCTATTTGTTTCCTTAGGTATTTCACAAAGTTTTCATCTTGCAACCATTTATGTTAAAACTGCCATCTTGGAGCATCTCTCTTTAATTTATCATCTTTATAAACCAGCCGACATGGTACATGATCAGAAATTACTATGTTGTCATAGGAACATTCTTGAATTCTGAACTGTAATTCTGTAGAGACTAAATAATAATCTATTCTGGAGTAGGTTTTGAAAGTACTTGAATAGCATGAATATGTCTTATTAACTAGGTTTCTCTCTCTCCATTCATCCCGTAACTTCAGCTCCCTCATCATTCTATGTATTGCTGTTCTGCAGTTATTATGTGATTGATCTGTTCCTGTTGATCTATCCATGTTTGGATTTAATGTGCAATTGAAGTCTCTGCCCATTATGTGCAACCCTTTAAGTGTTGTTAGGGTGAGGAGTATATCGTTATAAAATTTATTATCATCTACATTTGGACCATATATATTAGTTAAAACTAGCATTTCTGACATTAAGGAGCCTTTGATTATTAGGTATCTTCCTCTTTTATCTTTAATGATGTTTTTAATTTGCAATGGTACCGATTCATGTATTAAAGTCATTACCCCTCTAGACTGAGAAGTATATGGTGCCATACAAATGTTACCTCTCTACCTCCTTTTCACCTTTAACAAGTCCTCATCAAGAAGATGTGTTTCTTGAAGAAACACAATTTTCGAATCCATTTCTTTCAATCTGTTCATAACTTGTTTGACTTTTTGAAGATGTTGAAGACCTCTGCAGTGCCATGAAATAAAATAAAATTTTACGGTTTGAGACATACTGTAAAAAAATTAGTGGATTGCATAAATTTACATTATATGAGACACTACAAAAAAACTGGATGTTAAATCGCACATCCAACACACAAAATACACCTACACACAGAACATAAACATCCCCCCGCTCCAACCCCCTTCCCAAATTTGAGAGAATCCCACCCACATCCATTGTGTCTCCTGTTATTGCTAGAAATCAATCCACACCTAGTGAGGATCAGTACAACCACTCTTAGCTTGTCTGCAACAACTTCCCTCGTTACTGTCAAGAAAAAAAAATTTGACCCTTGCCCTCTGACATTAAGAAACAATATAGGCATTTAACTTTGTTATTTTTTCATTTTTTTAGGTCTTAAATTATCAATTTATTCAGGGACGTCTATTTTATATAAAAATAATAATGTAAATAAAGAAAATATATATATATATATAATAATAA
>JBBPBX010014096.1:11254-51415 GCA_038048925.1 Garcialebias charrua | reverse complement strand
AACTTTCAAAAACTTATAATGCAGCTTTAGGTCTGATTCCCAGACGGTTCACACCTGATGAGAACAGAGGAGCCGTTTCTGTGAAATAGACAAACAAATAACTTAAGAAACCCCAACTGTTAAGGTGTGATTCATCAATTTACATAGGATGTATGGGTTATCTCAGGTATGTGCATGTGTTAGCTCAGCTTTCAATTCACATAGGTTTGTGTGTGTCATCTCAGCCTGTTATAACTTCACTCTGACACAGCCTATTCTTTGAATTGAGAAAGCCCTCTGGATAGAGGGCAAAACGTTTTCTGTTACAAATAAAGTCCAGTTGTTTTTGTATTGAACACTTTTTCTGAAGAAATCATAACTTTAGACTTAACCTTTGACTCAGGAAATTCTAGAATTGAGTTCTAGAATTGTGCCGCTCAAGGTGGCTGCATGTTGGAGTAGCTCTGTAATTTTATTTTTTGAGATTTTGCTTGTGGAAACATTAATTCCTCTTTTTCTGGATGTAAATCATGTTTTGGATGATTGTTTCCTCTGGTTTTGGATGCTGTGCAGCTGGAAGGATTTTCACATAATTTTTTTTCAGTATTGGAAATTTGTTAGGGTGCATAATAATAATAATAATAATAATTAATCCAATTTATAATGCACTTTTCATTACTGAAAATCTCAAAGTGCTACACATATATTGAATGCTACACACATTCATAAACCGGTGGCGGCAGACTACCATGCAAGGTGCTTTCCAGTCCTACCGGGAGCAACTCGGGGTTAAGTGTCTTGCCCAAGGACACAACGACACATGGTGCGGGTCCCGGGAGTCGAACCGCCAACTTTCCGATCGGGAGACGACTGTCCTTACCACTACGCCACGGCCGCATAACCATGGCAACAAGGCAGTTTTCTACAAACAACAACAGCTGATTAACATCTCAAAAGCTCATATAATATCTCAACTACAGCCCCAAATCTCAAATGAGTTGAAAGAATGTTCTGTGGATGCATTTTCATCTAGAGAGAGAGTCTTTATTGTCATTTGCACCGCATGTGGTACATGTGATGAAAACGAGATTATGTAAACAGGGTCCCAGTTACATCCAACAAGAAATGCAAGAGAAAAACAGTAATAACATCTAGAATTAACTAAGAAAAACATCAACTAGTAATACACTAAGCCCTAATGTAGTAGAAAAACATCATTATAAACAGCAGCACGAACATGAGTCTTTATGAGCAGATGGTCACAGATGAACACAGCAACAAGAAAACAGATCAGCATCAGCATGATGTGATATTTTGCAGTGATCATTCTTATTGTTTATTTATTCATGAGTCTAACAGCCTCAGGGTAGAAGCTGTTCCTCAGTCTAGTGGTTCTACATTTGATGCTCCTCAACCTCCGTCCTGAGGGGAGTGGGGCAAAGAGTGAGTGTGCTGGGTGAGTGAGGTCTTTCATGATGCAGGTGGCTCTTTTCCTGCATCTGGAGGTGTAAATGTCTGTGATGGTGGGGAGACTGACTCCAACAGACTTCTGTGCAGCCTTCACCACTCTCTGTAGAGCTTTCCTCTCTGCAACTGTGCAGCCTCCATGCCACACATTGATGCTGGAGCACAGGATGCTCTCCACTGCACACCTGTAGAAGGAGGTGAGGACTGGGCTGCTCAGACCAGCTCGTCTCAGCCGTCTGAGGAAGTAGAGTCTCTGATGACCTTTCTTGATCAGGCTGGTGGTGTTGTTGCTCCAGCTGAGGTTATCATTCAAGTGTACACCCAAGTATTTGTAGCTGGAGACCACTTCCACTGCAGATCCACTTATGTTCAGTGGGGTGTGGGTGTGTATGTTCCTTCTGAAGTCCACAATCATCTCCTTTGTCTTCTTCACATTCATGTGAAGGTTATTCTCTTTGCACCAGCTCTCCAGGTGTTCCACCTCCTGTCTGTAGCTGGACTCATCATTGTTTGTGATGCATCCCACCACCGCTGTATCATCTGCAAACTTAACAATATGACAGCCTGGATGTGTGGCTGTACAATCATATGTGAGCAGAGTGAACAGAAGAGGGCTCAGCACACATCCTTGAGGAGAGCCAGTGCTGAGGGTAATGGTGGAGGAGGAGAAGTTGTGGATCTTCACGGACTGTGGTCTGTTTGTTAAGAAGTCTAAGACCCAGTTACAAACGGAGGGGCTTAGTCCAAGTGTGGATAGTTTGTTTATCAGAGTTTGGGGGATCATGGTGTTGAAGGCAGACGTGAAGTCCACAAAGAGCATGCACACATATGAGTCCTTCTCATCCAGGTGGGTGAGAGCAATGTGGACCACAGAGGAGATGGCGTCCTCTGTTGATCGGTTATCGCGGTATGCATACTGATGAGGATCCTCGTTGATGTTGACGGTTACCTGCCAGCTGTGCTCGAGTGCCTAACCACTGATACTGGAACTAGCAGGAAACATGGCTCATGACAGTGGAAGGACAGGATCGTCCCTCTGCCCCTACAGTTGGCTGTCTGCCGCGACGAGGAGCTCAGCAGACTGCTGGGAAGTGTAGCCATCACTCTGGGAGGAGTTCTGCCCGACATTCAGACGGTCCTATAGCCCGGAGGAACCGAGAGGCCAGCCGAGTCTGGGTGGACAGATTGGACAGCATCTGCAGCCAGTTTCTTAGAATTGTAGGGAAATTTATGTATAGGACTTTTGGTCCGGTCAAACTCCTACCCTTTAACAGGTATTTACGTTCACTTACTCTGGACTGGCCTCACCTCAAACATAAACCATGAGTTCTTGTAGCAAACTTAAACCAAACCTACACCATTAAGTGATTGCATACAGAGACTGCACGGCAAAAGCAGATCTACCAGAGCGGCTTTGCATGGAAATTGTAAGGTCCCCTTTAGAAGAACCACTTTCGCACAAGGTTCTCTGTCGGTGAGAGGATCTACAGTTTGGAACTCTTATCCTGCTACTATAAAATCCACAACCAGTTTCAATATGTTTAAAAAGCAAACAAACAAAACTCTGGTTACTCTTGAGCTTGCAATGTGTTAGTGGGAAAAGTAAGGTCCAACTCTGACAAGATCACATTGCACAGGTCAAATATATCTTCATCACATGGGACTACTGAGAGGAATTTGCATGCCTCTTTGCAGACATCAAGATCATTATGTGGAACAATGAAGTCCTCAGAACCCCAGAGCTGTGGCACAGTGTACATCACATCAGGAATCCCACTTGGTACATTGTGATTCTTTGTTGGTCGGATGCGGTGGCCATTCCAGACTGCCTTGATCTCATCAAGCTCTTCCTGGAAATATAAATTGTATCTGTGGTTAGAGGTTTAAATAGGTTGGAGACTAACCAGTACAAGATTAACAAAAAATATAAAAATAGATATGGCTTGTTGAAAAACAAATATGCTTCAAGTGCATCCAGTTGATATTTTACAATTCATGAACCACTGAGAGATATTTTACTTTTAATTTTTGCCAATTTGCTGGTAGGACTGTGTCAAAGTGAAGATTCAACACAATCTGCTGGTTTCATCATTAGTAACATTTAGTGTTTTGCTTTTATAATGTGTGAATGTTTTGTACAGTGCCCTGAGATGTTTTTTGTTGTGATTTTGCATTATAAACTGAAGTAAATGTTATAAACTGACTTTCACATAACAGAACATAATTTCAGCTTGTATTTTTTAAATACACTATAAACATGGGATCTGAACCTAGGCTTGCTACTACTTTTAATTATTTCCTATAGCCTCTTGAGTACCCTGTTTTATTAATCTGAAATTATTAAAATAGTCAAAAGCCAATATTATGTTTTAGCATAATTCAATACAATAAACTGTAATTTTATTGTTCTTAGCTGAACATAATCTACATATTGTTAACACAAAGAAAATGATTGGCAGAGAAACCTAATTGATCGTGTTTCAGAACCATGGACAGTGCTACTGTTTATGTAGCCTAGGTGACTGCGTGCGACACATGGTGACACCTGGCTATGTAAGCAGAGATTACGTAGTACATATTTACCTTTCATTAGCACTGGTAAATTAACTGAATCCATGTTAACATCAATATTTGTAGGCTACTTTTATAAATAGACTACACCATGGCGGAGCAATGGAAGAGCAGTCCACTTAAGATGCAGACAGAACCTCACCTGAATAATGTGGCGAAAGCACAGCTGCACAAGTGATTTGTCCACGTAGTCCCCAATGCACAGGCCCTCATCTTTCATCTCGCCCAGCAGATGTATCCAGTACTCCATACCTTCTCTGCGCAGCACACCCCACCAACTCTCAATCCTCTGGTTTGTAGTACTTGCTCCAGCGATGTAGCTTTGTTCACCTGCTCTACTGTCTGCATCACTGCGGCGGAGGTAGGTCTGGATGTCACAGACAACAACATTTTCTGTTCCTGCATCTGTCCGGATGACCCGGGGGCAGCCACCAAACTCCTCCACGGCCTGTACAAAGTAGCCCCCTATCACGCGTGGGTCGCTGCTTGTGTACGCAGCTTTCAACCATATTATTTTGCGCGAAAATCCATCTATGCAACTAGGGCTGGGCGATATGGCTCAAAAATTATATCGTGATATTTCAGAGTATATCACGATAACGATAAATTCCGTGATATAACCTAAAAAAAAAAAATCAAATGTATTTATTTGACAAAATTAACTTAACATGTTGCTTTGCAGTATTATATACAATTTTTAAAAACAACAAGGTAATTTTACTGAAATTACTTTATTTAGTAAAGTATTTAGTCTCCAAGTAAAACTACACCTGCACTTTAGTTTTTGTGGTGGTGTTTTTAACTATATTTTGTGCAGACTTTTTCCAATCTAAATAACAATCATTTTTAAAGTGCAGGTGTAGTTTCCTTAAACAACTAGCCTAAATAAAATGAAGTTTGTGTCATTCCTCTGATTCATTTTTTTTTTACTGATCTGTCTGATGGAGTTGTAATGTATACAGCAGTGTTTTCTGATTTTATCATGTCCTGGACGACTGAGAATCTTCACCAGCATACAGCAGTGTTGAGCATGTATATTACAGAGTGCCAGTGAACGCACCGAGAGCGTGACGTAGGCGCGCAGGTTCGGGTGTGAAAGAAAGTCAGAGAAGGGAGCGGTGGAGGATCATGCAGTCTGTTAAGTGTATTTGTGCAGCTTAAACAATAAAGCAACGTCTGCTACAAACCAGCATGGTTATTGAGCGTGCAGAGAAACATCACAGGAGTGACTGTGGAGCCGCGCGTGTTTAACACAGTTTACAGCGAGGACACGGCTGCTCAGAGCGGAGCGGGGCGGGGGGAGGGGGGGGAGGCAGCTGTCTGGTGCCTGCAGAGCAGGGGGGGAGAGAAGCTGAGACGCGCGCGCGTTGTTTTTAACATTTTAGCAGCAACTAATTAGCGTTTTACACCAGTACAGATTGTTGAGTGGAGGTGCGCAGTTGTTTAAAGCGCTCGGGTGTTAAGGGGCGGGGCGCCCTGACGTATTACGTCATGGAATTAGCATATCATGATATAAGATTTTTGCCCGGGCAAGCTTTTTATACCGGTATTACCGGTAACGATATGATATGGCCCACCCCTATATGCAACCACTGATGCAGATTCCATAGGGCTTTAACTTGTCGTAAGAATCTACGTGCCAGATATAGTTTGGCCCTTGAGCAAAATATTGCCTACGGTTTAGTCTCCTGGAACGACGGATGGCTGAGGCGTCAGGGTCCAGAGCTGCGAGAATCAAACGCACATCTTCTTTTTTTGCACAAATGCCATTCTTTAAGCACTTGCTGTACATCCACCTGTAGCCGTGCAGTCTCCCAGGTCGTTCCAGCTGGTGAATGATGAAATCTATTACTTCCCCGACATCAGCGTATTGTTTACGTCTGAGCCCATGTGTTTTGAGCATCCGAATTAAGTGTCTCTTGTTCAGAATAACGCAGTGCTTGACCGCAAGTGACTGAAGTATGTCATTGTAATTCATCCCTAGATTGAAATAAAATGAAATTAATTCAAACCTGTCCATGTTAACAACCCGCACGGAAATGAATGCAGGGTTAGGTTGCTAATTATCATGTGGCGACGCAATAATTATCACGTGGCCACGCAATAATTATCACGTGGCCACGTGATGATTATTGCGTGGCCACGCAATACTTATTGCGTGGGAACGTGAAATTATCACGTGGCCACATGATAATTATCACGTGGCCACGTGATAATTTTATTTCCTACCATGTCACCAGATGGGCTCCGTATCTTTGTTTATTCTTGTTTTGTTTTTTGTTTTTTAATTATTCATGTATTTTTTTCCTTCTTAAAAGCCCATCTAGGGACAAGTGCTGCGAATTAGCTTGTTGCTATTGCACTATGATGCAAACATGGGACTGCTGTTTTACTCAGTTTGTCTATGTCGATGTGTGTCTGTCCCTATCAAATAAATCAAATAAAAAAATCCTGTCCCTCTAAGAAAACACAAAGAATCTCTCATTTAAATACAATTATGTAATGTTTATTTCCAGTTTGAATTATGACATAGGAATTATGGCAAATATTGAATATTAATTGAACAACCAATAATATTATTTTAGAAAGTAAATTCCATAAACCTGACTACTTTGAGAAGGGATTTTGATTCAATTTGGACTAAGGCTCTTGACGTTAAAATGTAGGTAAGTTTATCTCAGATTCATGAATTAAATTATCCAAACAAACTTAGTTGGCACTGTTTTGTGGTTCTCTCATCATAAGGAAGATGTTTTGTCCTACTGCAGAGATGACCATTCTCATTACCACGGTGGATGCAATGACTTTGAGGCAGGAGGTTCACATTGCCACCCAAAAGGGAGGTTTTCCTTCTAGGACAACGGCTCCTTCAACAGTGGCATCACTCCTTAGGGTGTTTTAGAGGTACAGGACGTCTGGCTTGACTCCGAGCCAACTCTCCACCAGGACAGCTTCTTCATCATGGCTGTTGTGTCTCAGAGAGTCTCAGTTACTCTCCACAACCACTCTTTCCATCTAATCAGCTCAGCTGATGATCCAAAGCCAACTTTCTTCATTGGCTGCCATCTCACAACTCCCTGGATGTTCAGTATACCTGGCCCCAGGAAGACGGGTCCCTTAACTTTTAACCAATCAGAGGGCTTCTTATAGAAGGAATAGCCCACTGTATAATTAATGTAATTAAAGTCTTCCTTCTCAAAGTTCTTCAGAGAAGATAATACAATGACCCAGTGGCAGTCCTAGACTATTTGGCGCCCTGTGCGAGCAACCCCAATGGCGCCCCCCCCCTACTACCACTACTGTGGTTTAGAAAGTGTTTATATTGGAACTAATGCTTGTTCACACACAGTTACAACAGCTCACCTGTTCCTTCATACTGACAGGAACAATCCCCTCATCACTCTCTGCTCCTGACACTAAATCACATTTTAAAAAGTGTCATAAAAAACAAAATCTCCCCTTTTTACAAAGCCTTATGACCAATTCAGGCCAGTTTCATTAAAGGGTTGAATCATCTAACATCTCAAGGCACTTTTCATATAGAGCAGGTCTTCACCAGACTCATATAATATTATTTAAATTATTTAACAGTATATTATGTCACAAAGCCACACACCACAAAATTAATTGACTTGATAATTAACTTGAACAGTGTTTTGCAGCAAAATTCAACATCATGTGTTACCTGTTTGATCTCTCATTTCCAAACTGCAGCTGTCTGAATGAAACATGTGTCAGCGTTTGCACATTTAGCTGCGTCTGTTTCCAGAGCCTCTCTCTTTTTAATATTCTCTTCTCACTCTGCACCACCCTCCTTTTGCTCCCTTCCATCTTTCCACTGACCGCATGTAGTGTCACCTCCAGGTACGTAACAAAAACAAAAGTAAAAGTGGAGGAGGTGCACGGTGCACCCGCAGCTGCTGCAGTGATTAAACTGAGGGCATGAATAAATGAAGGGCAGGGCGGCCCAGGAGATGTGCGGTACTGGTGTTCTGTGTTATATGTTGTTAAAAACAAAAGTTGTAAAAGGTTAAAAAAAAAACAAGGAGCGGCGTCTCATCTTATGCCGCCCCCTGCTGGAGGCCGCCCTGTGCGGTCGCACTGTTCGCTCATAGGAGGGACCGCCTCTGCAATGACCCTTAGTTAAGGATGTGTGACACCATGTTGATACAAACAAAATGGGTTTCTTTTAATCAGAACTTCAACTGCGGGTTAGCTTCCTTCATTGTCATGGCGACTAGTCTCTGTTGATAAGGCCAAGTGAAGCTCTTTGATCAAGACCCTTCTTCAAGAGTCTCAAAGTCTGGTGATTCAACATAGAAGGTAAATTACACAGAAGGGGGTCCAGAATCATGCAACATGTCAGGGTGGTCCCAGCTGTAGATTTTAACACGCACAGAGAAGGTTAACAAAGAAACTTCCTGAGCTGGAAAACATAATGCCATTATCTGTCCCAGATGAGCAATAAAGTAGGGGGTAAGGTACCCGTAGTGTCTCTGAGGACATTTGTCTTTCTTAAGTCTCGGAAGGATGGATGCTACAGAATCCACTGTGGGATGGACCTTTACAAGAGAGCCTTCCTGCCTATAGCCATCAGTATCTATAACATATCTTAATGTAATGAAGATAAAGAGTTACAACAACAAATAATTTCCCTTTGGGATTATTAAAGTATTTTTGAATTTAATCGAATTGACTTGAATCATGTTTGTTTGGTTGGCTGTAGGTTGACATCACTGTGGATGAGCCGATGCTCAAACATCAGTATTATGTGATCTAGCCTCTGTCTGTAAGCTGCTCCAGGTGGAAACACCTGGAAAGCTGGTGCAAAGAGAATAACATTCACATTAATGTGAAGAAGACAAAGGAGATGATTGTGGACTTCAGAAGGAACAAACACACCTACACCCCACTGAACATAAGATGATTTGCAGTGGAAGTGGTCTCCAGCTACAAATACTTGGGTGTACACCTGAATGATAACCTCAGCTGGAGCAACAACACCACCAGCCTGATCAAGAAAGGTCATCAGAGACTCTACTTCCTCAGGCGGCTGAGACGAGCTGGTCTGGGAAGCTCAGTCCTCACCTCCTACAGATGTGCAGTGGAGAGCATCATGTGCTCCAGCATCAATGTGTGGCATGGAAGCTGCACAGCTGCCGAAAAATGGGCCACCTGTATCATGAAAGACCCCACTCACCCAGCACACACACTTTTTGCCCCACTCCCCTCAGGAACGAGGTTGAGGAGCATTAAGTGTAGAACCACTAGACTGAAGAACAGCTTCCACCCTGAGGCTGTTAGACTCATGAATATCTAACCAGAATAATCACTGTGAAAAAAATCAATCACATCATGTTGCTGCTGATCTGTTTCATGTTGCTGCGTTCATTCATGGGGGGAGTGGTTGCGCAGTGGTTAGAGACAGTGGGCCTGTGATCGGAGGATCGCCGGTTCAAGCCCCGGTACCGACAACATCAAAATGTCGGTAGAAAAGGTGAAACACCCACACCTGCCTCCACCCTCATTCGCACCACTCTGGGCCCCTGAGCAAGGCCCTTAACCCCCACCATCTGCTCCCTAAACAGGTCTCTCTTGATAATGAGTTCTCATGGCTCAATCAGACTACCTGTGTACATAAAAGGTCAATAAAAAAAAGTACCCATCTGCTCATACAGACATGTTTCTGCTGCTGTTCGAAGTAATATTTTTATGCTATTAGTGCCTAGTGTATTTTTACTAGTGTATTTTTTGTTTATGTTTTTCTTAATTCATATCTTAGAATGTATTACTGTACTGTTTTTTCTTTTACTTTTTATTGTTGGATGTAACTGGGACCCTGTGGACAAAGTACATAATCTCGTTTCATCACATGCACCACAAGTGGTGCGAATGGCAATAAAGAATCTCTGACTCTGACCTTCTGACTCTGCTCAGGCTCATCAAGGAGGCTGCTGTAGCTGTAGTAGATTGAAAACACCTGTTGTGTCTGCCTGTGGAGAATTGATTAATGACAGGATGAGAAGAACCAAGAACTGGAATCCTCACACTTGTGTCTAGATACTAATGCACATCATGACCTCTGCCCAGTGCTTAATATTGCAAAGTGCTCTCCACTAAATATAAAATGTGACTCTGGCTTTTTGAGACTGTTTTACTTGTTTATCTGCATTTTGAGTAGAACATTTGAATCGGAGCATATAATGCATCACTTTACAAGAAGCAAGTAAAGGCAGGCAACATTTATTTTTGCCATTTGAGTTTGAATAGGATTAGGTAGCCGTTACTAAACTTGTAGCCGGCAGAGGTCTGGAAATGGACATTCCTTTTTACAGATCCTCTCTTTCCTTCGATCTAAGATGCACACACGGGAGCAATCCTTGCATCTATTCCAGGGACACTCTACTACTCAACATCATACGATTCACAAGATGTTCTAGATATACTGTACAGTATACTGGTTTGTATCAGCATGCTGGTGTGGATTATCGGTCGTAAAGGACATGGCAAATAAAAAAATAATAAAAGAAGAAAAATGAAACAAATGGACTTCTGTTCTATAATAATGGATGATGTCCTGATGCTCAATAATCCAGGTAGATAAATCTAACAAAGTTGAAACAGGTCTTCTAGACGGGTTCTCTTTTTTTCAATTCAATTCAGTTTATTTACATGTACTGTATATAGCACCAAGTCACAACAGAAGTCATCTCAGGGCACTGAACACCAATTGTATGTAAAAATAAGTTAACAGAAACATTCATTTATAAAAATTATAAAAATAAAAATGTAACACTACTTATCTGAGGAGCAGACTGATTTGAGTTTAACTCCATCCCAGAACTCTCATCTTGAGCAAGCATGAAGGCGACAGTGAAAGGAAAAACTCCCTCATTAGGAAGAAACCTTTAGCAGAACCAGGCTCAGACCAAGCGTCTATCTGCTTTGACCGTCTGGGTTTAGTAGGAATATACAGGTGGTCCTCGACTTACGAACGAGTTCCGTTCCTGCGGCCGTTCGCATGTCAAAAATCGCCACAAGGCGGAAAACACACGATTCGCCACATACACGTACATGTACGGTACAAAACAGTTACCAAGTTACCAAGCACTTCGCCTATCCTAACACAGTACCCTACATAATTATCCAAAAACATGTACATTTGGAGACAAAATAAAAAGTTAATTTCTTACTTTGAGCTGGTCAAGCCTGACTCCGTCTTTTTGCATGTTAGCTCGTTGCACGTCCGAGCTCTGCAGCTTCGTGTTGCTTCACGTGGTCCAAACTGTTTACAGGAAGGACTGTTAGCATGTTAACTCCATACATAATGAAGGGAAAAAGAGTGAATAACTTACTGGGAGCCATTTCTCCGCGGTGTCCATCCAAAAGGCTGCGCTCGTTAGCATTTTAGCCCCTCCAATAGCGGCGCGCATTAGCATTTTAGCCCCTCCAAATGGCTGCCGCAGCTGTTTCTCTGCATTTTAGCATATTAGCTCGGTGTCCATCCAACATCTGAGGCTGCCAGGCGGACATCGAGGCGAGCTCCCGGCCGTAGCAGGCCTCTCCGCCGCCCGTCAGCTCCGTCTCCCCAGTGGGACTGGCGTTAGCATGTTAGCTCCGGGTGCCACCAACCGCCAAGCCGTTCGTCCACTTTTTAGCTTGTTAGCTCCGGGTGCCAACAACATCCAGGCTACCAAGCTGCCCGTTCGCGTTTTAGCATGTTAGCTCCGGGTGCCACCAACCGCCAAGCCATCCGTCCGCGTTTTAGCTTGTTAGCTCCGGGTGCCAACAACATCCAGGCCGCCAAGCCGTCCGTCCGCGTTTTAGCTTGTTAGCTCCAGGTGCCAACAACATCCAGACCGCCAATCCGTTCGTCTGCCTGAGATGTCCACAGAGTTCACCGACCGTTTCCAGCTCATTCATCTGAGCGAAGAAATCTCTGATCGGACAGACCGTCTGTCCAAAGCCGGCTGTCAAAGCTGGAGGTAACTGAAGCTGGCGGGCACTGCCAAAAACTGACGGACACTGCCAAAAACTGTCGGAAACTGTCGGAAACTGCGCAAATCGTCTTAATAATAATAATAATAATAATAATAATAATAATAATACTTTATTTATAAAGCCATTTAAAACAACCACAGCTGCAACAAAGTGCTGTACACGTGAAATAAAGAACATTTAAACACATAAATAAATAAATTAATTAAAAAAAATAATTAATATGAGGCGTTCGTAAAGTCGGAACGCCATAAGTCGAGACCGCCGTAAGTCGAGGACTACCTGTATACACTATGGCAGGTCAAGAATCATGTTAAGATAGAAATAGTATCAAATGAAAACGATTCAATTTTAACAATTAATTTAAGGAAATGAGGTCAATTTGTCCTCTAGCAGTCTAAGTCTATAGCAGCATAACAAGCCAACCCTTACTTTAGGATTCATCAAGAAGGAAAGTCTTCAAACTGGACAATGTGTCAGCCTTACAGAGAGAAACTGGGAGTTGGTCCCACAAGAGAGGAGATAACTGAAATATCTTCCTCTCATTCTGCTTTTGGAAACACTAGGGACCATGAGTAAGCCCGCAGTCTCAGACAAAGTGTTCTGTTAGGAAAATATGGAATAATAAGATCTCGAATATAAGATGGAGCTAGGCAGTGCTAGGCAGCGCTAATCCAAAAATTAGTTCCGCTATTTCTAAAGCACTAATTAATTTATTTAGGTCCGCAATTTCAAAAGCACTAATGTCTTGTGAAAATTAGGGGAAGCTAAATTCTAAACCACTATTTAAATTCAACAATTGGTAGCCAGCAAGTTGACAATAAAGACTCTCTGACTCTGATAATAATATTGTTTGTAATAATAATCATGTTCTTTGAGTATAACTGATAGACAAAATACACACAACAAAACAGACCCTGATTACACCCAAGAGTTCTTTTTTTTCCTATTTTAAATCAGTTCTTGAATCCCGGATTATTAAAGGTCCATCAATCAATAATCTGGTAGTTTGTAGTTCATGATCCAGGGTAATATGTCCAGAAAAAAAACAAATAGTTTGGTGCAATTTAAGTCCTACCGCACAGCTGCGGTGATCCGGTAGCTTGCCATCCTGGGTGGGAACAGGGGGTGAAAAAAAACCTGACCTAAACAAGGTCATAAACAAAACAAAAATTAGCATTACTATATACACAGGACTAAACTGTTATCAAAAATAGTTAAACATTCACATAGTTAAACATTCACAAAAACAAATAAAATAATTCCAGCAGGTATTTTTCAAGAATCATTCAAATGTCCTGTTAAGCACCTTGGTCAATGCAAGGCATTGCAGGAAGGTGCTATACAAATAAAGTTTATTATTATTATTATTATTATTATTATAACTTCAATTCAAAGACCACATCAACAGTACATATCAAATTAAAGTTACAGATCAAGTTTTAAAGTGCACTTCCAAGTTGTATCCAAGTTTAATTCATATAAGAGTCAATTAAGCTTAATTTACTTCAATATTGTTTCAAAAAACAAATAGTAATTTCTTTTTTCTTGCGCAACCCAAAATAAATTAAACCAATTCCAAATTTCTATAGGCAGTCAACAGATTTAATGAAAAGTAACTAAAATGATCCTAAAAGGATGAAATTACAAAAATCAAAGGATTTATTTAATACTTTACGTATATATATTCTATTCGGCCACGAAATTAACAAAAAGAGAATGATCTTTTAATCACTAAGACCACTTTTAAATCTCAAATACATGGGCGTGTCGCCACCGCATTTCTATTTCATAAAAGGAACCCAAATACATAAAACGAACGACTCACCGTCGAGTGGTTGACACAAAACACACAATACAATCCTCCGGCCGCGTTAATTTGGCTTGATACAGCGGGGTTCTCTCATGATTTATGAAGACACCGAGCGCAACCAGCTAGCCACAGTGTTAGCACGAGTTCACCTCTGACCCGGAAGATGTCAAGATGGAATAGTCCATTTTTAGTAGGGGGATACAGAAATCGACCGGTTTTTGTATTGCGTTTTTAATGATCGTTTTCATCGTAACTATAATTATTTTTATGTTAAATGTACATTAACAAGCATGAGCAATGTTAGGGATGTAGGTGACTGGCCGGGGCACGCGGGGCCGGGGCCCCTGCTGATTGGGAGCCCCAGGCAACGGCATAATTTGCCTACATGGTAGATCCGCGTCTGTTCTCCCCTCTGCTCCCCCTCCCTCCTCTCTGCTCCCTCACCAAGGGGGAAAAAGGTAAACAAGCAGCTACAAGAGCCAGCGAGAGCCCGTAAATAAGTTTTTTCGTTTTTACTGATAGATAATTAGTTATAGCGGTACTGCATTTTAAATAAAAATAGAGCAAATCTGCGTATGAATTATAAAAGTTAGTTAATCCGCTGTAACGCTGACACATTGTTTAGGTACGCTATAAGCGGATTAGCGCTCCCTTGCGGTCTGGTGCCCACCTTTGGAGCTAGGTTGTTGAGAGCTTTGTGGGTCTCAGAGAAACTGAGAGATTTAGTTTTTAAACATGATGCCCCAATGACTTTCAAACAGTGGTAGTTTCTGATATAATAATAAATAATAATAATGAATTCAATTTATAACGGACTTTTCATTAATACAAATCTCAAAGTGCTACAAAGTGTAACAAAGATCAAAGAACAAAAAATAAAACAAGTGATAAAATCAAGTAAAATAAATAATAATATCAACTAAGATCAGAAAGGTGGATAGTGTTTAAAAGATTGTTGAATAGTGATTGTACATTGAAAAGTTTTATTTTAATACTAGTTGGACTGGCGACTGGACGCCTGTAGAACCGATTTAAGCAAACTGAGGTCCACTCCACGTTCTCATTGCCACTTTGTGTGCTGTGGACTACAAGAGACCACAGACGCAGCGTTCTGATGACGTAATCGAGGTGCGACATGTCGCGTGGACCAAGCGGAAAAAAAATCCAGTCCGACCCAGTTGCCGAGAGTAAGCGAATTTCTTCCGAGAGCTTCTATGGATGTAACGAGGTCTACGCAAAAGTCCCAGTTGTTTGGTGGTGGAAACAGAAGATGTTAAGATTCAAGCAGCTATGAGACAGAGCTAGCACAGAGCTAGCCGCTAACAGCAAACCCACGGCTCCGAAGAAAATAACCAAGAAACAGTGAGATGTAACTTGAATGAGCATACCCTGAAAAGGAGCTTTGTCAACCCGAGGTTGACAAAGGCAGTAGGTAAGTGAAACAATAATTTATTTTTGCGTGGAGAAGCGGAGATGACACGACAACACGCCAGCGTACACACCCGCCAAAACACTGATTAGTAAAGCTATCCATTCAAGGAATCGAGCAGACAAGTCAAATCTTGGCCTGGCTATAGTCTCTCATCCTGAGCAAGCACAGCGGCAACATCGGAAAGGAAAAACTCCCTTTTAAAAGGAAGAAACCTCCAGCAGACCCAGGCTTAGGACAAGCGGCCATCTGCTTTGACCGGCAATGTGCGACGTTATCAGAGCCACAGCTGTCCATAGAGTCCTTAATTAAAAAGCCACTGAACAGAAAAGGTCTAGATAAATGTTCAAAAAGAAAAGGTGTCTAGTAAAATAAAATAACTCCTTAGAAGCGGCGAACAAACGCGAACGTCATGCCAGCGTACTCTCCCGCCTACGCCCAAACAACCTGCAGGTGTAATTCAGCATCATTTGGGTTATTCGCAGGTCTAAAGGTGGTTCTCCCATCTCTACTGATATGGGTGATACAGGCAGCTGCCGAGGGCAGCATCCTGTCAAGAGTGCCACCACCCTCCCCCTCAAAAAAAGAAAAAACATTATTTCATATATCTAAAAAAGCTAAGTCTGGTCCCCTGGACATTCAAAATACAAAACAAAACAAAGCAACAAAAAAAAATCTCCAGGCCAGCGGTCACTCTTTCAGGGATGAAGATGTTCATATCCTTGATAGAGAGGAACGATGGTTTGAGAGAGGCGTAAAGGAGGCTATCTTTGTGAAAAGAAACCATCCATCATTAAACAGGGGTGGAGGCCTCCGGGTTCAACTGTCCCCCTCTTACAATGCTGTTATTGCTAGTATCAATTTACCCTCTGTGAATAGCAAACAACCATCAGGGTGCTAACAATCCATCGTCAGGCTGATGGTCCTCCTTGATCATGTGAGCAGCTTGTTTCGGCTGTCTTCAGCCAACTGGTTGTGTAACACTGTGAGAGGGTGCTATTTATAAGACTGAGCTGAATACAGCTTCTCAGACTGAGGAAGTCTTTTGGACGAAAGACGAAACATTTCTACAGTTGTTTTTTTTGTTGCTTTGTTTTGTATTTTGAATGTCCAGAGGACCAGACTTAGTTTTTTTAGATTTTTCTACCTGGATTGTTGAGTATGCATCAGGGTATTATTTCATATAGCCTGTCTAGCTTGGTTCCCTATCATTGTGGGGAGTGGGTGCCCTCTGCCAGGTGCAGGGCATGTAGCTTCTGCTGATGTCTGACACACAGATTGTGAAAGAGAGAGGGGATACACTTGTCTCCCTTGCTAGAATGGGGCTGTGTATACAGTAATTGCTAAGTAAATCACACCTTTGATTGCTCCCAAACAAAGCACATTTCAATAATATTGTGAATACCATATTTTCCGGTGTATAGGTCGCACCTTTTTATGGTTTTTTTCAAGGCCTGCGACCTATACACCGGTGCGACCTATATATGGCTTGTTATCACTTTCGGCGAAACAAATTTTTAAATCCAGCTCATTTCACAATTACGTTCATTTATTAAGGAAAAGTTCAGCTCAGACACATATTTGCTATAATTTTTATCAAACAAATAATTGTTTTTAAGTGTTAATCTTCTTAAAAGCCTTGCTGTGTGCTCCTGTGGCAGACATTTGCAGCAGAGCTAAACGTAGGTGCGACCTATACACCGGTGCGACCTATCTAGGGATTTTTCCAATCTATTGGTGATAATTGGATGGTGCGACCTATACACAGGTGCGACCTATACACCAGAAAATACGGTAATATAGTTCACAGCTAGTTTGTGTGAAATTGTTAAAAAATAATACAAAAACAAATCTGCACATGGTGAATTAGTTTAGCACTGAGTTGTTTTGACTCATGTTTAGAGATGGGCAGTAATAACCGTCTGCTAAAGTGCTAATTACACACATGAAAGATGGACAAGACTAGGTGAAACTCATCAAGTGCACAGTTTAGAAAAAACAGAATAGAATAGGAGGAGAAACAAGGTAAAGTTATGTGGTTTTCTCATCTCTTGGAGGATGAAAGGCGTTGTGTTATATAGGTTATAGCCTCACAATATCGCCAAAAGTTTTCGCTCACCTGCCTTGACTCACATATGAGTTTAAGTGGCATCCCATTCCTAATCCATAGAGTTCAATATGACATTGGTCCATCCTTTGCTGCCAGTACAGCTTCAACTCTTCTGGGAAGGTTGTCCAAAATGTTTAAAGGTGTGTTTATGGAGATTTTTGACCATTCTTCCAGCAGCGCATTTGTGAGGTCACATACTGGCAGAACGGTGGCACAACTGGTAGAGCTGCTGCCTCTCAGCGAGCAGGTCCCCGGTTCAAATCCAGGTCCGGGGGTCTTTCTGGGTGGAGTTTGCATGTTCTCTCCGTGCATGCGTGGGTTTTCTCCGGGTGCTCCGGTTTCCTCCCACAGTCCAAAAACATGCATGTTAGGCTGATTGGTAACTCTAAATTGACCCTGGGTGTGAGTGAGACAGGTCCCTCTTGTAAATGAGTCCCCGTGGCTCAATGAGGCCAACCTGTATAAATAAAGGTTGAATGAAATACTGATGTTGGACAAGAAAGCCTGGCTCTCAGTCTCCGCTCTAATTCATCCCAAAGGTGTTCTATCTGGTTGAGGTCAGGCCTCTGTGCAGGCCAGTCTAGTTCATCCACACCAGACTCTGACATCCATGTCTTCATGGACCTTGCTTTGTGCACTGGTGCACAGTCTTGTTGGAAGTGGAAGGGGCCAGCTCCAAACTGTTCCCACAAAGTTGGGAGCATGGAATTGTCAAAAATGTCTTGGTATGCTAAAGCAATAAGAGTTCCTTTCACTGGAACTAAGGGTCAAGCCCAGGTCCTGAAAAACAACCCCACACCTTAATCCCCCCCTCCACCAAACTTTAGACTTGGCACAATGCAGTCAGACAAGTACCGTTCTCCTGGCAACCACCAAACCCAGACTCGTCCATCAGATTTCCAGATGGAGAAGCGCGATTCATCACTCCAGAGAACGTGCCTCTACCTATTGCTCTAGAGTCCAGTGGCGGCATACTTTACACCACTGCATTCAACGCTTTACATTGAACTTGGTAATGTGTGGCTTGGATGCAGCTGCTCGACCATAGAAACCCATTCCATGAAGCTCTCTGTGCACTGTTATTGAGCTAATCTGAAGGCTATATGAAGTTTGGAGGTCTGTAGTGATTGACTGCAAAAAGTTGGCAACCTCTTTGCACTATGCGCTTCAGCATCCACTGACCCCGCTCTGTCAGTTTATGTGGCCTATAACTTTGTGGCTGAGTTACTGTCATTCCCAAACACTTCCATTTTCTTATAATACAGCTGACAGTTGACTGTGGAATATTTAGGAGCGAGGACATTTCACGACTGGATTTGTTGCATAGGTGGCATCATATCACAGTTTCACGCTGGAATTCACTGAGCTCCTGAGAGGGACCCATTCTTTCATAAATGTTTGTAAAAAAAACGGTATGCATGCCTAGGTGCTTCATTTTATACACCTGTGGCCATGGAAGTGATTGGAACACCACATAATTTGGATGGGTGAGCAAATTCTTTTGGCAGTATAGTGCTGTTGAAATATAGGCTTACTATTAATTAATATCATAAGATGCTAACTGTTGTTATTTTTAAGTGCTTAGGACAACATATTTGGTTTTGTGCAGAATATATTAACCATTTTAAGATTTAAATTCTTATAAAACTAAACTAATACATAGGAAACTAATATTTGGCTACTATAATTACTAAATACAATGATCTTGTGATAATAATAATAATAATAATAATGAATTCAATTTATAACGCGCTTTTTATTAGTGAAAATCTCAAAGCGCTACACACATTGAATGCTACACACATTCATACACCGGTAGCGGCAGACTACCATGCAAGGTGCTTTCCAGTCCTACCGGGAGCAACTCGGGGTTAAGTGTCTTGCCCAAGGACACAACAACACATGGTGTGGGAAACCGGGATTCGAACCGCCAACCTTCCGATCGGGGGACGACTGCCATTACCACTACGCCACGGCCGCCCGGTGATGTATATTGAATTGTGTTAAATAGCCATTAACTGGAAAAGGTGTTGATTTGTCTTCTATTCTGAATATTTCACAAACTGGACATATTTGTAGGCCTGTTTGTTTTTTCTTAGTTGTTAGCCATTTGCCATGACAGTGCCAGAGGGTCTGTTTACACAGTGCACTAAACAGGCTAGGACCGCGCCTGCTTTCAAACACTAAGTACATTACGTCAAAGACTGGTTCATCCCAACAATCCATTCCAACGTCAATGTCAATTTATTTATATAGCACATAAAAACAACAGATGCTGACCAAAAAGCTTTACAGTTAAGACAGATACAAAAAAAGAGTAAAAATGCATCTAGTACCACTCAAACATAATAAAGTTAGCAATAATACAACACAAAACAACAATAAAATCTGATCAAAATTTGTTCTCAGACTTTGCATGGCTCAAATGCCAAGGAATACAGATGAGTCTTGAGCAAATATTTATAAGTCTCAACAGTCTGGGAGGTCTTTAAATTATCAGGTAAACTGCTCCACAGCTTTGGAGCAGCAACCGCAAAAGCCAGATCACTTCTGGATTTCATTCTGGATCTGGGGACATCTAAGAGGAACTGGTTGGTAGACCGGAGGGCTCTTACTGGAGTTAAGATCACATAAATATGACGGGGCCAGACATTTTAAGATTTTAAAAACAAGCAATAAAATCTTAAAATCGATCCGGAAGTGGACAGGGAGCCAATGGAGAGAAGCCAGGACAGGGGTTATGTGTTCATATTTTTTTGTTGCTGTTAAAAGACGAGCTGCTGCATTCTGGACAGTGGTGGGTAGAGTATTCAAAATTTTTACTCAAGTAAAAGTATTGTTACTTGAACCAAATATTACTCAAGTAAAAGTAGTGAGTAGGCATCCAAAAATTTACTTGAGTAAAAGTAATAAAGTACTTTGATTATAACCTACTCAAGAAGTATACACTTGTAGTCCCGCATTTAACCTATTGTGTCAATGATTGGGGTACAGCGTGTAAAACCATAACAAAGCCTGTTTTTATTTTGCAAAAAAGAACTGTAAGAACTGTAACGAGAAAGTTATTTTCACCCTTCTAACGTTCTGTTTTGTCAATTGAAATTACTTAAGTTTTATGATTTGGTGGATTATAATATTTTTCAACTTATGTTTAAAGCTCAGAATCACTTGCTACCATCAAACATTCAAGCATATTTTGTAAAAAGGAAGAGTAATTATAATTTGAAGGGAATAGATATTTTTGTCAAACCTAAGTATAGGACCAGTTTAAAGGGTCGGTCTACTACAATTCTGGGAATTGGTCTGTGGAATGGTTTGGAGGATGATGTAAAGCTAGTAAAGTCAATGTTAATATACAAGAAAAAGATCAAAACTATTTTGTTGTAAAGATATATATAACTAATTTATGTTCACTGTCTACTATGCTAACATGAAATTTTGAAGAGCTATGCACTTGCTGTATTATATGAAGGATTATTGTTTGAATTGATAGTTAGAATTGATTTTGTTTAAGAGGGAGCAGATACGATAAGAAATTTTTTCTTCTTCTGCTTCCCTTCATTTTATTTGTTTTTTAAATTTTGAAAATGTGTTTTGAGTTTTTTTAAATGGAAATGAAATTAATAAATAAACGAAACGAAACGAAGTGAGTAACTGCGGAGTAACATCTCGTGTCATTAAATTATAACATGCAAATGGATTTACAAGGAAACATAACTTTAAATGAGACTGAACATACATTATTATAAATAAAAACACAAAGGCAATACCAGCCAAAAGGATTTAGAAATAAACCACTTATCTTTTACATTGTTGTAAATAAAAAACAAACACAAAGGCAACTGTAGCCCAAATAATTCTGCTAAATAATAGTAAACTTGACTTTCTGCAAAACTTTGTTTCTACCAGTAAATGTTGGAACTCATTTTCTTACATTTTGACATCCTATAAACAGCACTAACTGTTTACCAGAATCTCTGACGTCACTCAACATGGCCCGCGCGGAGAGTTTGTTGTGGTCACGTGACTGGTTGGCTTCACTTGATTGGTTACATGTCAGGTGACAATAAGTTACGCAATAATTTTGCTGCAAATGTTTTTACATACTTGAAACAAAAGTAACTGTAGCGATCGGCAGAAAGCCCATAGTAACTGAGTAAAAGTTGCGGTTTTCTCCCCTAAAATTTACTCAAGTAAAAGTACAAGTCTTTCACATTTAAACTACTCTCACAAGTACAATTTTCTCAAAAAGCTACTTAAGTAAATGTAACGGAGTAAATGTAACTCGTTCCTACCCACCTCTGATTCTGGACAGATAGTAAATGATGCAAAGATGACTTGTGTAAACCAACATACAATGAATTACAATAGTCCAAACAAGAGGTAATAAAAGCGTGAATCACATTTTCAAGGTCTCTGAAAGGGAGACAAGTCTGAATGGCAATGCACTGGACAAAAAGGCCTAATATCCGGGAGATACAACAGTATGCAAGTGTCCGTATCTGCCACATATCCAATATGTTTCCGGTGGTATACGGGGAGATCTCATCTGTAACATATCTTAGTACAGGATATCCCACGCATACCCATCTGTGATAGATCCTAGCACTGGATATTTTCTGGATACCCATACATAATAAATCCTAGCATTGGATATTTCCGGATACAAATCTGTGACAGATCCTCATATTGGATATTATTTAGATACACATCTGTGATAGATCCTACTATTGGATATTTTCTGGATACCCATACTTAATAAATCCTAGTATTGGATATTTTCCAGATACCCATCTGACAGATCCTCATATTGGATATTTTCCGGATACCCATACACAATAAATCCTAGCATTGGATATTTGCCGGATACACATCTGTGACAGATCTTACTATTGGATATTTTCTGGATACTCATAGATAATAAATCCTAGTATTAGATATTTTCCGCATACACATCTGACAGATCCACATTTTGGATATTTTCCGGATAACCATACATAATAAATCCTAGCATTGGATATTTACCGGATACACATCTGTGATAGATCCTAGTATTGGATATTTTCCGGATACCCATACTTAATAAATCCTAGTATTGGATATTTTCCGGATACACATCTGACAGATCCTCATATTGGATATTTTCCGGATACCCATACATAATAAATCCTAGCATTGGATATTTGACGGATATACATCTGTGACAGATCCTAGTATTGGAGATTTTCTGGATACCCATACATAATAAATCCTAGTATTGGATATTTTCCAGATACACATCTGACAGATCCTCATATTGGATATTTTCTGGATACTCATACATAATAAAGCCTAGCATTGGATATCTTCTGGATACCCATACATAATAAATACTAGTATTGGATATTTTATGGATACCCATACTTAATAAATCCTAGTATTGGATATTTTCGGGATACACATCAGACAGATCCACATATTGGATATTTTTCGGATATCCATACGTAGTAAATCCTAGTATTGAATATTTTCCGGATACACATCTGTGATAGATCATAGTATTAGATATTTTCTGGATACCCATACATAATCAATCCTAGTACAGTATTGGATATTTTCCAGATACACATCTGACAGATCCTCATATTGGATATTTTCTGGATACTCATACATAATAAAGCCTAGCATTGGATATCTTCTGGATACCCATACATAATAAATCCTAGTATTGGATATTTTATGGATACCCATACATAATACATTCTAGTATTGTATATTTTCTGGATTCACATCTGACAGATCCTCATATTGGATATTTTTGGATACCAATACATAATAAATCCTAGCATTGGATATCTTCTGGATACCCATACATAATAAATCCTAGTATTGGATATTGTCTGGATATGTATATTTAACGTTTTCATTAATTTTCATTCAACCTTTATTTAGTCAGGTAAATCTTATTGAGCCTCATGGGCTCATTTACGAAAGCGAACTGCTAAAACTAAAGAACGATGAACAGACTACACTTGCTTATTGTGTGTTGTGTGTGTGTGTGTGTGTGTGTGTGTGTGTGTGTGTGCGTGTGCATGTGTGTGTAAAATGTTATCTTTACACAAATCCTAAAGGATTTTCTTTTTCTATCAAATGTATATTACACAGATAGGGGATGTGTCAAAGATGTCAAAGATTAGCAACAAAACTGACCTTAGTATCAAATACTCCCTGTGGTATCCCTCATGGCCAAAACTATTCCATTGACCACCAATTAAAATTAAAATTGATTTTATCTCTCTTTAATTAGCTTTAAACTCTACCATTCAACAGTTTTTTCCATTGTAAGAAATCCTTGTATTTTGAGATTATATTTTATTGCATCATGAAACCACCAGGGGTCACTAAAAGTTATCTATTTGCAGGTTTGAAATTATTTCTGTTAATCAAAATGTTGATTTGGAGTGGATGTTAAGAATTTATTTCACTCACACATACACAAAGAAAAAAAAAGGTATATCCACTGGTGGTCATGAAGCTCCATGAAAAAGCTCACCATAAAATAGTAGTTAAACAGAACTTGTTTCCCCACAGAATCCATTGTTTTGGATCTTGTTCAAATTGAATTGCCATTCCATTCATTTAACCTTTATTTAGGCAGGTTAATCCCATTGAGCCTTGAGGATTCATTTACAAGAGATACCTGGTTACAAACAAAGAATGATGACAACAGCAAATGTATGCTTTTATACGTCTACCTTATAATGTTTTGCTAGTTTTTTGATACTTTGTTAAAAAAATATATATATATATTTTGTTTTTTTTCTCTCTTTTTGTTTTCTATTGTTTATTGTTTGTTTGTTTATTGTTTAATGAAATTCTATCACTGCTGTTCATTGTTCTTTAGTTTTAGCAGGTCGCTTTCGTAAATGAGCCCATGAGGTTCAAAAGATTTACCTGACTAAATAAAGGTTGAATGAATGAATGAAAAAAAATGCTGGTGAAGATTCTCAGTCGTCCAGGACATGATAAAATCAAAAAGGCGTTCAAAACAAGATCAACTCGACTTTATTTGTTGCAAAAGACGTTTCGACTTTTTCAATTCACTGAAACCAAAATGTGAGCGTCTGGAGTTAGAACAGTCTAAAGAAATCACGCACCATCATATGTAAATTGCAAGCTGAGGTAACACATACATGTAAATTGACATATCACACCTTAACAGTAGGGGGTTCCCTTGAGGTCTCTGACAGAAGACACAACACTGTATGTAAATTGACAAAAAACACCTCACAAACCAACAACAGAGGTTTCTCAAACAACTTTGCTAGTCTAAAGCCCCCAGTATACTGTGCGTGATGCCCAGCGCCGCTGGACTCGCATGTGCTGCGCGCAGGATGTTCATAATATAGTTCTGTGCAAGCGCAACTCTCTGGAGTGCAGGCTCCAGCAGCTGCAGCAGGGCGGAGCGAAAAAAGACAGAGGGCTGCGCAACGGTTTTCTATGTTTATATGTTCATGAAACGTTTTAAAAAATAAATTAAAAACAGGGAGCGCTTCTCCTTCAGCCCACACAGCAGACCTGCACACCAGGAAATATTTAGAACCTGGTGCAGCCTCGTTGGACATGACTTTAGTTCGCTCGTGACAAGTTCATTCATTCCTCCTCGGAGGAGGAGGAAGTGAATGGTGACAGCTTCAAGTGATCACTTGACTTTTGGCAAAAAAAAACCAAAAGAAAATGCCAGATCAGCGATGAAGAAGAGGAATTTAATAAATTTGTGTCTCAAAACAGTTTGTCAACGCGCGCGCGTAGGCGTAGTAAAATTTGAGCTTGGCGCATTCACGCCCGTGATCAAAGGCTTGTGCTGCGGCGCTCCCACGGCGCTCCCTGGACGTGCCGCGGCGCTTGGAATAACGCAAATCTATACTGGGGCCTTAATTCACAGACAAGACACCTCTGCTTCCCGTCTGGGAATCAACCCCAAAACTGAGTTGTAAAGGGCGAGGCATAGATCCGCGCTGGAGCGAGCGCCGCGCCATGCCCTGCCAGCGCCGTGTGAGCGCCACTGCACAAGCCTTTGAACGCTCGCGCGAACGCGCCAAGCTCAAATTTTATGACCGCTCGCGCGCGCGCGTTGTCTCATATTAAACTGCCCTGGTGGCGGACTGTTTTGTATGTTACACAAATGTATTAAATATCCCTTCTTCATCGCTGAACTTGGGTTTTCTTTTGTTTTTTTGCCAAAAGTCAAGTGATCGCTTGAAGCGGTCACCATTCGCTTCCTCCTCCGATGAGGAGGAATGAATGAACTTGTCACGAGTGAACTAAAGTCATGTCCAACGTGGATGCGCAGGTTCTAAACATTTCCTGGTGTGCTTGTCTGCTGTGTGGGCTGAAGGACCAGCGCTCCCTGTTTTAATTTTAAATTTTAGGACTTTTTTTATTAACATATAAACACAGAACAAAGCTGCGCAGCCCTCTGCCTTTCCCGACCTGTCAATCAAATCAGTAGGCTGTCAGCAAATGACCAATCAGCGACCTCAATTTGTCCCGTAGGTAAACGCTCCGCCCTGCTTCTGCTCAAATGACATCAAGTATTTGGAGCGAAAATGTTGGAGCCACACGTTGCTTCACGCTGAGCTCTGCTATGAACCCCCCACGCGCAGCACACGCGCGTGGCGCGGCGCTCGGTCCAGTGCGGAGCTTTGCCTCGCCCTTTAGACCTCCTCCTCTGTTAAGAGAAGGTTTTTCTCTCTTAACATAAACAGCTTCCTTCACACCCCTCTCAAACCATCTGTGCTCTCTGTCCAAAATTTACACATTTTGGTCATCAAAAGAGTGACCATTGTCCGTGAGGTGGAGGTGAACAGCTGAGTTTTGTCCAGAGGAGGTTGCTCTCCTGTGTTGGGACATTATTTTGTGGATGGGTTGCTTGGTTTCTCCAATGTAGCGGTCTGGGCAGTCCTCGCTACACTGGACTGCGTACACCACACCACTCTGTTTGTGTGTGGGGGCAGGGGCGCAACTACATATTTTTGAGGTGGATGCGAAAACATCAACGGCGCCCCCCCCCCCGCCCCGCGCGCTCCTTTTACCTGCCGCCTCATGCAGCTTTCCTCCCTTAGTCATGCACTTAGAAAATACAGTAGCAATATTACAGATTTTTTTACGTTACATATTATATCAGGTGATAATTTCAATGATAAACAAATAAGAAGTTTAATAAAGTACAACTATATATATCAGTAGTGGTAATCAGTGCTCAACATTTTATGTAGTGAAAATATGAAATCTTAACAGCCTGGAGTCCATGTCAGAGTTTTAACATTTATGACATTTAAACTGTTACTTTCCGTGAAAGAAGACAATGAAAGATGGTCATCAGAAATTCAAACCATCATGGTATACAGTATAGGTTTTTGTTGCCTCCCTAATGTAATTATTCCTACCTGATGTCATCACTTGTCTCCTCTATCACTGACCTCGTGTCTGTCTCCTTCACCCTTTGTCTGTGGCATTCTGCACTGTCATATGGTCAAAAAAGCATTATATATTAGTTGTAAAAATTACAGATCTTAATACAGTTTTTAAAAATAATGTTTACATGTTATTGCTTGGGATTAAGTAGCTGTTCCCTCACTTCCACCTGCATTAGACCAACCTGTTGCCTTCCCCAGTCTGTCCTGATTCTTCCTCTGTCATCTTCTCTTCCTGCTCTCCATCCTCACAGCTGAATGACATTAATTTTGTGTTAAGTAGGTTTAAAAATACAGCAGTCAAACCACAATAGAAATGAAACTTTAATTTAAATGATCTCCTTGTTGGATAACAGTTACTGACTGGACATTTCATCTGATCTGACTTACCAGATACATCACAACACACACCACTGTAGTGATATTAAATAAGACATTTAAACTCAGGTGTCCCTCTGCCAAAAAGGTTGGTAACATGGGTCACCAACCTTTTTGAGTCTAAGGGCTATAGTGACACTGAGGACTAATTTGTCTGATACACACATAAACTTGTACAACTCATCTTTAATTAAAGAATCAATAATAATAAATGTACATATGAGTGTATAAATTGCAGCACTGGAACATAGCTGGGAACTGCCACCACAACAGTTTAGCTTGTGTTAATGTTTCCTGAGTTTTATTTAGGTCATTCTTACACTTAGTGTGTGGATGTGTGGGACATGTATAAAATATTCATAAAAATATTAAACAAATCACGTCTTTAGGGGAGGCTACATTTATTTAACAGCCAAATATGGGACAATTCCTATTAGGCTAGCTTTAGCTAACCTGAATATTTTACAACCCTCCTGTTCTGCTAATACACTGACAGTACTTGCCTTTTGCACCCTGGATAGTTTTTTTTTCTGCCGCTCCAAAGTCAAGTGCACGAGTGAAAAAATAAATAAATAAATAAATAAATAACGCGCCTGTTAGGGGCGCGTGTTCACAGCACCTGTGTGTGAAGGGGGAGCAGAGAGATAGGAGGAGGGAGGTGAGGGAGCAGGGGGGGGGCGCCTAAGCAGTGCTGTTTCCCTGTTATTGATCATTTCATGCAGTTAAAGAAGATGCCTGCTAGAAAAACATTTTTTCTAGAGACGGTTTTGGCGCCCCCTGTAGGGAAGCGCCCGTATGCCTTGCATAACCTGCATAGTGGCGATTTGCGACCCTGTGTGGGGGTTATGTCCTTAGGGTGGACCAGCCTCGGTCTGGCCCCGTTCACATTGCAGGCAAATCTGACCCAAATCTGATTTTTTTGCCCCATCTGACCCATATCTGATTTTTTTATGACAGTCTGAACGTGACAAATCAGATTTTTTCAAATGGGACCCAGGCCGTTTCAGTATGTGGTTTTAAATCAGATATATATCTGATGTTTTCAAAGTGACTGCAATGGGAACGCTCATGTGACTTACATCCAACTGTTGCATCACCGATGTGAGACCGACGTCACAGTTCTGCGCCGTAGTTGGCGGGAAGCCAAACATGGCGGACAGCGTCGACGGAGCTTCTCAGTGGAAAGAAAGCGAGGTTTTAGACCTAATTACCACTTCTTGGTCTGCTGCCCTCATACATCTCCTCCTACATGTCTTTGCGTGAGTGCAGCTACAGTGTGCGCTCTCAGGACATGATTACCTGCAGTGTTCCGTCAGTGAGGACTGAACTTGGAAAAAGGGCCTTCTCCTACTCCGCTCCTGCTTCATGGAATATCTTACAAAAAGATCTGAAGCTCTCGACCTTGACTTCTCTAAATGGTTTTCAGAATCTGTTGGAATCCTGGCAAAAACCAATGCAGATCTGTTCCTGTCTTTGATTTTATACGTCTACCTTATAATGTTTTGCTAGTTTTTTGATACTTTGTAAAAAAAAAAAAAAAAAAAAAACTTTCTTTTGTTTTTTTTTTTTCTCTCTTTTGTTTTCTATTGTTTATTGTTTGTTTGTTTATTGTTTATTGTTTAAGGAAATTATACCACTGCTGTTCATTGTTCTTTAGTTTTAGCAGGTCGCTTTCGTAAATGAGCCCTTGAGGTTCAAAAGATTTACCTGACTAAATAAAGGTTGAATGAATGAAAAGTATCTGGGGAGACAGTTCGATTCAAGCTAAGCTTGAAGGGGCGTATCGGAATCGAGCTGTTTTTGAACGTATCGCGAAAGATATGGCTGAGCAAGGGCACCAACGGATGTGGCTACAGTGCCAAAGAAAAGTGAAGAGCCTCAAAGCTAAATTCAAAGAAACAAAGGATTACAATAAACTAAGCAGTCGTGATCGAATTACTTGTCCATTTTATGACGAGCTTGACCGTATTTTGGGGGACAAACCCAGTGTTCAGCCGAATTACTTGTCCATTTTATGACGAGCTTGACCGTATTTTGGGGGACAAACCCAGTGTTCAGCCACTGGAACTGCTCGACAGCTCTGATGATACATCTGAAGATGAAGAGCAACATAACGTGTTCGCCGACGGAGCTAGTTCAGCTAGCAGCTTTAGCGACAATGGTGAGTGAACTTTTTTCATTCATTCATTCAACCTTTATTTATACAGGCTAGCCTCGTTGAGTCACGGGGACTCATTTACAAGAGGGACCTGTCTCACTCACACCAAACAACCATCCACTCTCACACTCACACCTAGGGTCAATTTAGAGTCACCAATCAGCCTAACATGCATGTTTTTTGGTCTGTGGGAGGAAACCGGAGTACCCGGAGGAAACCCACGCATGCACGGGGAGAACATGCAAACTCCACCCAGAAAGGCCCCCGGACCGGGATTTGAACCGGCAACCTTCTCGCTGAGAGGCAGCAGCTCTACCAGTTGTGCCACCGTGTTGCCCACCTGCTTTTGTCATCTGTGATTGATGAAAGTAATTTTTCAATGTGTAAATGCTCACAAAGATGACACAAATGTTAGATTGGAGTCATTGAACTTATAGTAACTGTGAATAAAGAATAAACTACACTTTTAGTTACCATGTATATGAAACAATATAATGTAATATTTGACATTATATTCGATATGTTTATGTACATCAGGTGATAAGACTCCTGCCTCGCTCCCATGTGAGTCTTCTGAGTCTGGGGAAAGCACATCTGGACTGAGTGGAAATAAATCTGCGCAGGACAATGCATCTGCCACATCCACTACAGGTAAATAATCCATATAATCCTACATTAGACTTTTGTTAATTGTCATGTTGTTTTATAAAAACTCTCTTATTCAATTATAATATCACTAAATCCCAAAATCAATGTTCTTGTTTAAAGCTTCTACATAGCCAATGTGATAAGACTTTTTTGTTCATGTGTTGGTGGATGTTACTGTAAAATTATTACACAACAGCCTTTCCATACATTTTGTCCTTCTGTTTTGTACAGCTCCATCTGCACCACCTGGCAGGAGCAGGAAACGAAAAACAAAAATGGAAGCAACACTTGAAGTTTTTGCAGAGAAGATTACCAGTGCATTGAAGGCAGATGACTCTGACCTCCTTTTAAAGATGCAAGCAGCTCAGCATGAGCATGATCTTAAAATGCTCTCTGAGTTCATGGATAGATCACAACACAGACCACAGTCACCTTTCTACCAGCCAGCAGTGCATCTTTCACACCTTTACAACCCCAGACAACCTCCTCCTCACTATACCTCTCTGTACCGCATGGATTCATCTCAGTCCCAGCCATTTCACGAGACATCCAACCCACATCTGTCCTTCATACAAGATTTAGCTCAACCACTACATCTCAACATCAGTCCAGCACCTCCTTGCAATCCAAGTCAACCCTTCAGACCAGCATCCACAAAGCCTCAAGATCTGGTTCAGCACACACATCCTCTGCCCTATCACTACTCAGAAGATGAAACTATCTAAATTAGTTTTCACAGTTTGGTCTTCAAAGTTTGAAGTGATTCTTCGAGCATCTAGTACTGTACAATGTTTAGGTACTGGTAAATGTTTTTGAGGTGCAACTACACTTCTGCTAAGGTGTTTTCATTTCTGTGGGATAGTTTTTGTTTAGATTGTTGCATCAGTTACTTTCTTGGGTGTTACAGTGTAACATTGTGTGATATGTTGCATTTCAGAATAACAGTGTCGTCTCAAGCTGTATTAGCTAAATTTAATCTGCAATGTTTTCTGTTTTTTCTTTAAAAGTGCAGTACTGCTCAATATTTAGCTTGAATTTGTTTGAGATGCAACGACTCTTGCATTGGTGTTCTCATTTTGATACATTTTCATAGTTCCTTGTTTTCTTAGCTGCAACTATTTGCCAAATGTTTATTTTTTTAGAGATGCAACTACACTTGCATTGGTGTTCACATGTTTATACTTTTTTACAGTTGCTTTTTTATTTAGATGCACCAATTTGTCAAATGTTAAAAATGTAGCAGAATGACAGTGTGTCTACAACTATCACTTTTGATGTACGGTAGAATAACATCAGCAATGTTTTTTTTTTGTTAATGTTTTTTTTTTTACCATCCAGTAGTGCACAATGTGAAGTTGTTACAGGTGCAACAACAATTTAGCTGAGATGTTTAAAATTTTAGGCTAGTGTTTTTATTATTTAGTTATATATTGTTGTTTTAACATTTACTTCTCAGGTTTTGCAGGTGTAACAGTTGGTAAATGATGTACAGTGTTGTAGAATGACAAAGTGCGTCTTCTTCTATAACCTATTTGCTTTGCAATGTTTTGAAACCACAATTGCAGAATTTGTGAACTAAAGTAGATTTGTATTTTCAGTAAATAAAACAGTTCACTGTCCAACTTGAAAAGTTTATTTCACACTTGCTGCTCTAAAAGCTACTGTAGTTATTTCAACAAAGTGATCAGCATACAATATTTTGTACATGGAAAAATTCATAATGCATATTTGTACACGGTATATGTATGAGGTAGTTGATGTTGGTATAGAGGCAAAGTGGCATATGCAGTAAGGCACATTGGGCATCCTTGAATAAGGCTAGTCAGAGAATACTGTATATGTATCAGCAGTAGTGTAGATATAAAAGTAGTGTAAATGTAAACAGTAGTAATAAATGTAAACAGTATTAATAAATGTAAACAGGGAATGTAAACAGTAGTATGACTATAGGCAGTGATGTAATACAAACATTAGTGCAAATATGAGAAGTAGTGCAAACGGAATGAGCACATGACCGAGAGTTTAGTGAATAACATATGCTGGTGAAGATTCTGAGTCATCCAGGACATGATAAATCAAAAAAGGCGTTGATCTTGTATTGAACGCCTTTTTTGATTTAGTGAATAACCCGTTTGATGACACAGAGTCCAGTGTTTAAAATCTTTGTGTTGTGTGGTAATGTGTGAGAAAGTTTTTTGTGTTAAGGCAGTTCAAATGGGAGGGGAGGCAGAGCAGGCAGAGTGTTTAGCATCCTGACTGCCTGATGAACAGAGCTGTCTCTCAGTCTGCTGGTTCGAGCCTGGAGACTCCTCAGTCTCCTCCCTGATGGCAGCAGTCTGAAGCAGCTGTGTAGTGGGTGTGTGGGATCACCTGCCATGCAGAGGGCTTTCCGAGTGAGGCGGTTGCTGTGTAAGTCCTGCAGTGAGGGGAAGGAGGTGCCGACGATCTTCTCAGCTGCTCTCACGATGCGCTGGAGGCTCTTGCGGCAGGATGCAGTACATGCACCAAACCACACAGTGATGCAGCTGGTCAGGACACTTTCTATGGCACCTCTGTAGAAGGTGCACATGATGGGGGTTGAAGCTCCAGCCCTTTTCAGCTTGCGGAGAAAGTAGAGACGCTGGTGAGCCTTCTTGGCCAGTGATGCAGTGTTCCTGCTCCAGGACAGGTCCTCTGAGACGTGCACTCCCAGGAACTTGGTGCTGTCTACTCTCTCCACTGCGGTGCTGTTGATGGTCAGAGGGGCATGTTGTGCATCCCTCTTCCTGAAGTCCACAACAATCTCCTTTGTCTTCTCCACGTTGAGAGTGAGATTGTTGTGTCCGCACCACAAGGCCAGGCGGCTCACCTCGTTCCTGTAGTCCGTCTCATCGTTGTTGCTGATGAGACCTACCACTGTTGTGTCGTCCGCAAACTTGATGAAGTGGTTGGAGCTGTATGATGGTGTGCAGTCGTGTGTTAGCAGGGTGAATAGAAGGGGGCTCAGCACACATCCTTGTGGGGCCCCTGTGTTCAATGTGATGGTGCTAGATGTGTTACTCCCGACCCGTACTGTCTGTGGTCTCCCGGTCAGGAAGTCTAGCAGCCAGTTACACATTGAGGTGTTCAGCCCCAGACTGTCCAGTTTAAGGATGAGCTGTTGGGGGATGATGGTGTTGAATGCCGAGCTGAAGTCGATGAACAGCATTCTAACATAAGAGTCCTTCGTGTCCAGATGTGTGAGAGCTGTGTGGAGGGCAGAGGAGATGGCATCGTCGGTTGAGCGATTAGGTCGGTATGCAAATTGGAAGGGATCCAGGGAGGCAGGGAGGACAGATGTGATGCTTTTCATGACTAGCCGTTCAAAGCACTTCATCAGGATGGGGGTGAGTGCTACTGGGCGATAGTCATTGAGGCATGCGGGCGTTGCCTTCTTTGGGACAGGGATGATGGTGGTGGCTTTGAAACAGGTGGGGACGATGGCCTGGCTCAGTGAGATGTTAAAGATGTCCGTGAAGTTATCCACTTCCTGCACTTTTCACAATAATGCTTTTTATTTGCCCCATTTTTATTGGATGTTTTGTCAGTAAATGTCAGTAAAATCTGTGCTGCACCTCAATCTTTTTTATTGTTTATTGACATTTAAAATCATGTTACACTATGCAAATACACATTTATTTTTTAATTTAATTATTTATTTATTTATTTTGTAGCTTAGATACAAAATATATAATGTTGTTGCTAATTGCACTTTTTAAAATGTATTTAAAGATGATTTACCGAATGCTGATTAGATGAGTTAGTTTTATCTCATACGGAAAAAAAAGTATATTCACACTCATTCTTTTTCATTATATGAATAATAACCTCAAATAATAGCTGATTTGTTGTGGGGGCTTTAATGTTTAGCAATTATTTTGTCAAAATAGATGTCACATTTCATTACTAGTTTTTATCTCCTGTGGAATGAAAGTCTTCAATTTCACAGTACTTCAAGCTGACACTTTATTACACAGTACACTTCTAATTGCATCAATTCATTTTCATCCCCTCATTAACTCAAAAACGCCCCCCTCTTTCTACTTTTAAAGCAATTTCAAGCCATGTCATGTCTATGAATTTATTACAACATAATGTATTGCTTTTTGAGACTGATTAAATTGCAGAAGTAATTGTTCAAATCCATGTTAGGCCAAACAGGCAGTGTGAAGCATTTAGAAAAGGTTCAAAACATTAAGAGCAGGTTTTACTACAGTGATGAAAAATAACTCTTATCACGTGATAATTGCATTTTTCTTTTCTTTTTTTACCGTTTTGTATAACTTTCTTAAACTTGGAAATTTTAGAAATCTAAACAGAACTATTTGTTGATCACGGCACATGTCAACAGATTTCTGAGAAATATTGAAAAATACAAAATTGTCGTTAGAAAACTGTAAATATTTTGTGTAATAAAAAAAACTTAAAAATATTCTTACTCAAGATAAATAACTTGAGTGTGTGGGCCTCTTAAAACAAAATGTGCTCTTGTTGAGGTTTGAGCTGCCATCTTCATCCTTTCAAATTTATAATTAAAATGATGAATGTGTTGGATGAAAGAAAGGCAGCCTTTTCATAAGAAAATATCATCCCTGTATCTTTGTGAGATAAACAGTACTTTTTTTGGCAAACTCTACAAATGATGACATTTTCAAAGGTTGAAGAAATACTTGGAAAAGCTGGTAAGTGTAACTATCTCAGTGTTGATTGTCTAATTAATGAAATAAATTCATTGTCAAACAATGTTTTGGGAAATACTACATACAACAAATAAAACATGTTCTATACGTTTTGAAAATAGAAAATAAGACCTAATTGTAAACTGTGTTCTAATGACTAGCTTTACAAAGTAATAAACATAGTAAACGAGATGCAGTCCACCTCAGTAAATAACCTGTCACTTTGGTAAATAAATAGCCCACAGTTAACTCCAACCTTTTAACAGCTTATTTGATTCATATTAGTCTGATATAAAACAACAGTTGAACCTCATTAAAATTATGGACTGATTACTTTACTGTTGTTAATGTTAGAGCAGCTGCTTGAGACAGCTGCTCACCTGGAACTGATGTCCACAGATACCCTCACACCAATTTTATCAACCCAGGCGCTCTTTGAGTTTACCCCCTCCCCTAAGAAAATTTCAATTTGCAAAACACAGCTGATACATTTCAGCAACCAAATTACTCATGTTTTAGATTTCATGTTCAGAAGAAATTCTTCCATCAAACTGCCAGTATTAACTCAAAAATGTCTCAAGTTAATGCTGCATATTTTTACACACCATTGTGAGTTTAAGCATGCACCTTTTAGTGGAAAATAGAAAAATGTTTATACAAATGCTCGAATGGTAGGCACACATTTAACTCAATGCAGGTAAAGATATCATACAATGTATAGTTAACTGGACGAGGATGCAAGCCTTACGTCTTGCGTCAGAGAGAGCTGAAAGGGAATATAGGCAGTAAAGTAAGTCGAAGCATAATAAGAAGCAACATGTAAAAAAGAAGGAGCTGTCAAAGACTGGGAATGAAGGTAAACAAGAACCAAGAACATAATCAAATACCCAAAATTAATCCATCCATCTTTCCATCATCTTTACCTGCTTCTTCCTTTTTGGGTCACTGGTGCCCATAACCAGCAGTCACCGTGTGAGAGGCAGGGGACACCCTGGACAAGTCGCAAGTTCATCACAGGGACACATAGAGACAAATGAGACAAACAATGACAACTCAGAGTTACCAATCATCCTAACATGCATGTTTTTGGTCTGTGGGAGGAAAACGGAGTACCTGGAGAAAACCCACGCATACACAAACACAACATGCAAACTCCCCCCAGAAAGGACCCCGGACTGGGATTTGAACCAGGATAACCTCTTCGTTGAGAGGCAGCAGCTCTACCAACTGTGCCACCATGCTGCCCTCAAAATTCATAAAAATCCTAAGACAATCAAAATACCTAATAAAAAAAGACAAACTAAAAACATAATTGTTTGAGGAATATAAAGTGAGTCAAGATGTTAACAAGATTCTGTTAGAAAGGAGAAACTTCGGCTGAACTTTAATAAGCCTAACCTTTCATTTTTATGCTTTGAGAGGCTTTTGAACAGTTATGTTGTTGAAAACCAGTATGAGATTTAGACCAGCACATTTAGAACTTTTTGAAAAGTAAAAAATTAAAAGACTGGATAACTATACATAGTTCCCAGACATGTGACTAGAATTCCGGAATTCTGGAATTTCCGCCATTTTAGTAGTCAGAAAATGTTGAAGAAGAGCTATTTTGTAAGTTCCAACCTTTCAATTTCATATTTTTAACTATGCATTTCTTTTATTACTTATATCAAATATTGTTTTATAATTGCTTGTTTGAATTTGGTGCCTTCATAAGACGTGTTTAATGAAATTTCTTTGAACTTTTTCATTTTGCTTTCCTCTGATAGCCATGTGAATTGATATTTCCCAGATATGAACCTTATCAAATAATCTGATAAGTCTCAATCTGGTCATCTGGACAGTTTCTTTTAGTCGAAACGTTTCACCCTCAGTCCAGAGGGCTTCCTCAGTCAGAGTTCCAGCACACTGATCTTCCCCCACCAAGCTGTAAACAACTTATGTGGACCAACCAGTTTGCTGGAGCCAAGATGGTTTCTGGGGGCCGTCCTGTCCCTCGTCGACTCCTCCCAGGCAGGCAGCCACAGCCAAAGTGGTTCAAAACAAGAAAGTTCATACTCAATAATCCAGGTATCAAATCTGATAAGTCTCAATCTGGTCATCTGGACAGTTTCTTTTAGTCGAAACGTTTCACCCTCAGTCCAGAGGGCTTCCTCAGTCAGAGTTCCAGCACACTGATCTTCCCCCACCAAGCTGTAAACAACTTATGTGGACCAACCAGTTTGCTGGAGCCAAGATGGTTTCTGGGGGCCGTCCTGTCCCTCGTCGACTCCTCCCAGGCAGGCAGCCACAGCCAAAGTGGTTCAAAACAAGTATCAAATAATATGTATTATTTTTGAAACACTGGGACTGTTGAGTTTTAATTATTTTGAATAAAGCAGTTTATCAAGTATCATCCTTTTTTTTTATACTTACACATTAAAAATGTTTCAATGACATTTTCAAAACCAACACGTTGGAATTTTCCTCCTGTTCAAGGTTGTCAACTCCAGCTCTGTGGTGGCACTTACTGTTCAACGGTGTGAATGACAATTTTTTAATTAAAAATCTACAGGTATACTGTATTTATAAATTATTAGTACAGGTAAACAGTCTACATTCAATACAATAAGACGAATGGACAATTTGTCTTTCTTTCATTTTTAATTTAAATTACTTGAACACACTATTAAAATACTGTTGATTCTCAAAGCTTTTTACATTTAATTGAAAATTACTTAGCTGATTTTGTAATGTAATATTTTCTGTTCTTAATGACTGCAATTCAAACTGAACCTGACTTTCAGAAACGGGTGTATATTCTGTCCAGTGATTTTCACCCTCTTGCTGCTGCTGCTGAACCGTGCACACTGGAACTGTTTACTCCACTTCAGGTTGGACGAAGTTCCTCATTGGTGTAGCCAAAACCTCAGGTTCAGAGACTGCACCGAGTTCTAGGACAGCCTGCTCACACTGGAGATGTTCCTTTGAGCGAACTCTTTCTTTCACTCGTCTGTACCTATAATTAAGATAAACATAAATGTTTATATATATATATGTGTGTGTGTGTGTGTTTGCTCTAGGTAATAAGACAACTTTTCTGCTGAAAAGAAATCACATTACTGTACTACAGCAGACATTTTTACAAGTTAAAAATTACATATTTATAAATATTCAAATATCAAAGTAACGATACGTTTTTAATTAATATTACAATTATTAAAAGTGACATTAATTTGTATACCTGTTCATCTTAGACTCCGATCTTTGATGTTCCTTAGCTGCCTTTGTGGGAGTGAGCACCAGTCAACTTCAATGTAGCCCAGTCTGGGTTTGACCTGTCGTACATGTGTGCAGCCGTCCTGAACAACATAAAAAAATTAACAGAAGCAATTATTCAAATGTTGGAAGTTATACCCAAAACATTACTTTTTAATGTAATATTTTCTGAACAGACACATTCCCAATGCTTTATTCACACATGAAAACAAAAGGGAACCAAAATCAAAACAATGACAATGTCGCAGTGTTCAAATATTATCTATTTGAAATATAATGTGTATGTATACATACACAGTGTACGTATATACAGTACATACAGCATTATATACTGTGTACTCTCAGCTCTGCATGTACATACTGTGAACTCTGTTTAACTGCCACATCAAATTTTAGCTCAAAAACTGTCAGTGATATAAACATTTTTGTTTCATATATTCTGGTAGCAATAGGAGCCATCTTAAATTGAGTTATCCTAAAGCTTATCAGTTGTAAATGTCCGTCCAGTGATTAGTTAAATAGAAAGTTTCATATAAATATATCCCTGCTGAAACCCATCTGATCTCTCTGGCATTTCATACTGTGTGAGCTGACTTTGTGTACATGTATATATTTTATCCTGTGTTTTCATTTTAATGCTGTTCTTATACATTTTTATTATAATTTCACTGCTGTAAATGTCATAGTTTTACCTTTAGTGTGTGTTACTGTTTCTGTAATTTTATTGTGATGCACCAGTTGAAACAGTTTGTCGTGTGGGTCCATGAGTTATTTTGCTAACAGACAAACAGACCGACTACAAACGTTAACGTGTGTGTCAGCCTGATGTCACAGGGTAAATAAAGGTTCATACATTATTAACAAGCAGCTTCCTAACAACAGAGAGTCGCAGCTAAATACGAGCGAGGCACTTTGTTGTCTGTGTTACAGTGTGGATGTTAGCATGTTAGCATAGCATTGCTAAGCTAGCGACAGTAACAGAGGAGCTAGATCATGAAAAAAACTGTTCAACCACACACCGTTTCGCTAAGTTAATCACATACAATTTTGGCTTACCTGAAGTGATCGGAGCATATTTTTGATGTTGACGATGGCAAATCCTTGCGGTTAATCTGACACAGCCAGACTCGCCGACATTCAGTGGTGAGCACTTCTGTATCTGGTCCTTCATGCTTCCTTATTTTCGGAATTACGTAAAACTTACGCTTGGCAATTGCTGGCAATTGCTCGATTGGTACAACCAGTCCCAACACGAAATAAATATTGCAATTATTTACAAATAAACAACCGCAAAAAATACACTGTTCGTAACCTACGCTGCTACTAGTGGTTAGGAGTGGAAGTATCACATACTAAAATGGCGGACAACCCGGAAATGCCCATTATGTGACGTCACATGGGAACTATGTATTGTTTCATTGCATCTATTTTATGGAACCATGTGGGGCCGAGATGGGGTAGAGGTAGAGCAGCCGACCTGGGACCAGTAAGTCGCAACTCGACTCTCGGTCATGCTCATATGTTGTTATGTCCCTGAGCAAGACATCAAATCCCTAATTGCTCACCGGGTGCTCAAGAGATGCCCACTGCTCCACCTGGGTGCATCCCAGGTGCGATGGGTTAAATGCAGATAACTAATTTTGTCATTGTATGGGGACATACTGTACAATGATGACAACACATAGCACTTACCCTTATGTGGGGATTTTTATATTGTTTTTAGTGGTTAAGATTAGATTTTATTTTTCGTAAAATATTGAATAAGGTATGTGGCTATGAAGAGGTAGGCAGGAAATTAAACCGGGACACATTATGTCATTGAATGTCCCACAAAGAAGTACAACTAGTAGAGAGACTTATTTTCTTTATGTGTGTGTGTGCATGTGGGTGTGTGCGGGTGTAAAGTACCGTAAGTGCAGAGCATCTTGTTGGATTGTGCTATAGGTGAAAGTGCTGTTTCTGTTTCTTCATTATATGATTGACAGAGTGAGAAGCAGGCTGCAATTTGGCATCTGATCCTACAGCAAGCCGTACATCACATCCAAGCATGTGTGTGTGTGTGTATGTGTGTGTATGTGTGTGTGTGTGAGCTTTATTAATGATTACGGCTGAAGAGAAAGCTCTTCAGATCAGTTAGCTGACTGAACAACTACTCATCTTATTCAATACACTTTTTCACACACATAAAGACACACGCACGCAC